>CAEGAF010196009.1:0-24463 GCA_903067075.1 Micropoecilia bifurca
ATAGCAGAATATTTAAAACCATGTTTGGGATTTGTGAAACCTTTTTCTGATTTGTGAAAACTCAATAAAGGTCGAAAATAACCATTTTTTGGCATCTCTTTCATTACTAAAACCGATCTAACTAAAAAAACTACAACATCTAGACACTTCAAACCTGGACTAGATTATTCTCCTCTTTAAGAAGAATCTTTATAACCATGTTTGGGATTTGTGAAACCTTTTTCTGATTTGTGAAAACTCAATAAAGGTAGAAAATCACCCTTTTTGACATCTCTTTCATTACTAAAACTGCTCTAACTAAAAAACTAAAACATCTAGACACTTCAAACCTGGACTAGATTATTCTGCTCTATTAGCAGAATATTTTTCATATTTTTTGATACTTTAATTTAGGACGATGAAGTCGGACAATGCATAACATCGCATGCCTATGAAACAATGTTAAAAGCAGCGATTATTTGCTCATATTTCCATTCGTGCAGTTTCAGTCACACTTTTCAGAGCAGTACAAGTCGAGCAGGATGCCTTGAGCATGAACGCCTACCGAGTGAAAAAGTTTGTGTTCCTTTCCTCCCCCTTGCGGAGCGTCCTGTCACTGTTGGAAAATGGCTGCCCGGAGCGGCTCCCCAAAGCTCAGAGGAAACTGAGGGGACAAAAAGTCTGTTTGGAAGTCAAAAACAAACGCTCGTTGGACGTTTTCTAAGCAGGCGACACGGGACAAAACTCAAGGGAAGCCGAGCCTCGACTCTGAGGATGTCTCGCTGGGTTCCCTCAAAGAAGGAAAAGTATGGAGTTGGTACGTAACAAAAACTTGCATGCGTCCCATCGCTAGCTCGCCCTTAGCCCTCTGGTTTTCTATCAGATTCACTGGACTAGTTATGGTGGTGGGGGGGAAAAAAACTGGGGTTCTGTTAAGGCGGCGTGGGAGTGTTTCAGGTAGAAATGTGGCTGAACTGGAGGAATGCAAATCAGAAGTTTTTTTCCCCCCCGCTAGTTCGCCCTGAAACGCAGAACAAGGAATGTGCGTCTTTTGTGGGGAAAAGAGTGTGGATTGGGAATTGTTAGAGGCGCGCCTAGTTCCAGCGCTGTTTCCTGTGTTGTTGGGGCCTCGACTTGATACAAATTATCTAGTTCCAGGCTGCTGGTTATTTGTAGCTGTAAGGGTCTGTTGACTGGTGGCCTTGCCGCAACACTCAAAACACAGTTTGCCATTCCTCCTTTAATTCTTCCACTTACTCAAAGCGCTTTGCGACTTGGTCGGAAAACTTGGCTCTCCTTTGGGATATCTGGACTCGTAATAGCAGTTTCCGTTGCTAGTGAGCCGCACACGGAAGAGTCCGGCTGAAAACGGACCAGGCCTTTTATCACTTGTGTTTATTTACATGGAAATAGCCGTGATTTATTGCTGTGTTTTTTTTCGGAGTTTATCACAGATTAAAGCTACCCAGCAGTAACCAGACACGCTTATTATAGGTTAAAGTCATGCCTGTTGTTTTCTATCTAAACATAATTATAGACGAAAAGTATTACACAGTTTATCATGTTACAGTGGATCAATATATAAGCGAGTATGATTGTAGAATGAGGTAAATTAAACTTCTTGTACCCTCTTTCTTATACAATAAAGAAATTGTGAACATTTAATTGGACTCACTAAATGTTTTTTTTAGAACCATCTTGAAATGCAGCTTTGCAAATATAGAGATGGAACATTTTCTGTGTTGCAGTCATGCTGAATGGCGAGAGCCTGTGAAAACCCACTTTTAGGTTAGGGTTACCCTGGACTTTGACTGGGCCATTCCGACAAATAAATGTTTTGAAATGTCCATGGCTGGCCGCCTTTAAGATTTTCGGCTTCCATCAGGCTTTCTTCTCCCCCTCAAGCTGTTGGGATCCTTGTTCCTTTCTGGCAAAAGCCACTCCCGCAGGATGATGCTGCCGCCGCAAATTTACACAATTCTTTTCAGATTGTTTTAGTAAAATGCGCACTGTGTTGTGTGGGTCTGTCACATAAATTTCCAAAAGTTTCTGGTTGTAGCCGGAAGCAAAACTTTTAGGGCCCATCATGACACTAGCTTACCAATCACTGAGACATTCCTGGATCACTTCCTCCACAGTCAGTTGGCCCGTGATCCAGGTGAAAGGGATACACAGCAGTGACGGAAGTGGTTTTCTGTTAAAGGAGGGGAAATCTCTAATCAGGAAAAACCTGTCAAAGCATTTTAAGTTTGTCATGTTGTCATGACAGTAGGAATGTACAGCACTGACATATAAACAATCAGAAATACCGTGTTGTCCCAGGAAAATGTACATAAAGTTTATGTTTGTGATGGTAGAACAGGAAGCCACTTTTCTGGTATAAACAATCCGTTTGCATGCTGATAGCATCTCATAGTTGTTTTGCAGACATGGAGCTTTTTGTTGCGCTTAAAGAAATGGGCCTCGTCTTTCTGTAATTTAAAATTTTTTTTTAGAAGAACTGTTAAACATTGTACTTTTTTCTGCACTGAATACATTTAGCTCAAACTAAGGGTTGGTTTGTCAAAATTAAGGAATAAGTGTCAAAATTATATTTCTGCAGTAAAACGTGAATTTATTTTATTGCTTTCTTTGCATTTTAAACAGTAGAGCCCATAAAGGATCACAGCAATTCAATCAACTGTCTAATATAATAAATGTATTGCAAACGCTGCATACTTTGTTGGCAGCACTTCGCAATCAATGGGGGTCAAAAGAAGATGAATTAAAATAACAGTGAAACTTTTAAAAGATTCAAAACTCTGGCAGTTTCGAGGGAGATATTAGAATGTGTTGTAGAAGTCATGATATTAGAGAAATAAAAATGAAAAGTGGATAATGCTATTCTGTCAAACCTTAATCAGGTGTCTTCAACCTCTTTGTTCCTACGGACCAGAGTTACTCTCTCAGACAACTTTGTACCATATCCCTGTCAACTGCTTTGCCGATGATACTCTAAATAATCATTGCAGTGAAGCATTTTGGTGCAATTGTATCTGTCTAAAGTGTGATATAAAGAAGATTGACATTTATATCGGCAATTTGGATCCGAACTACTTTCCTTCCTAGGACGGAAAAAAGCATAAATGACTGGAGCGAAAATATTCTAAACAGTCAAACTAAAACACTTGAGCGTCACTGTTTGTGCTTAAAAATGGCGTTTTATATATTTTGATGACGACAACACATTTTTCTCCAGCTTTTATCTCAAGGACTTATGCTGTTAATATCCCTCTCTGAGTATTTGCGCGGTCCTCTGGATTTGTGCAATAAACACCTCTTCACTGTTTACAGGAATATATGTGAAGGAGCAACCTCATAAAGCACTCCGATAAAACGGAAGATGGGCAGGAGTGTTTGCGTCTATTATCTGAGAGAAACACTGGTTAGCGTGTTGAATTTTGATGGCCTTGTAAAAGAGAGTGTGAAATGTGACACTGAAATAATCTGTCAGACATTCAAAACGCAGTATATTACACATTCAAACAATAGCGTGATGGAGCTACACGTGGTTCTTCTGGGAATCCCACAGAAAGGTCCAGATCCAGTTCCTGGAAACCGTCATCCGTTTGAAAACATTTCTCTTGTAAGGTTTGGTCCCGCATATGCTTGGACTTTATGCCACTGCAGCTGCGCTGAGCCTCCCCCCCCCCTTTTTTTTGTGTCCATTAGTGAAAGTTTGCAGCCGACAGACGGGTGCTGATGCTGACTGATGGATGATTTCAGCAGGTGAAACTGAACCTTTGACTGCAGCTTTTAAACGAGCTCCGGTGTTTCCGATCCGGTTTGTGCTGTGTTGAACTGTGTGTTGGTGTGTGTGTGTGTCTGAAAATGAAGAACCGATGCTAATGATTTCCCCTCTCGCTGTTCTTGTGTAAATTAAAAAAGTTGACTTTCCCTCAAAAAGAAAAAAAAAATATTGGAGAAAATTCTCGGTTGGGCTCGCTGAATGCAGTCGTGGGATGACTCATTAGATGAAAGAAAAGCTGCTGCCACATCATGGTTGGAGAGGACTGGTAGGGTGCACAGCTGATGCACTTTTAATACTTCATGTGTTGACCGAGGAGTGCTAATGAGCACTGTGAGGCCTGTGTGGCTGTCACTGCTCTATCAGCATCTATTTCTGTTTCAGCAAAACTTTTTTTTTTGGTCTTCCCACTTAAACTGCTCTCATAATGGGCCAAATGGCTTTGTTGGTGGAGGTGGAAAAAAGAAAAACTCTCTTTAAGTCATTTCGCAGATGTGTTGAAAAGAGCTGGATATCTCTGTGTCAGAACCTGGAGGGTTTTATCTCATTTGGGGAGTGTCATTGGATTATCAAGTTTATTTTATGGGAGGTAATTAACTCTATTAACTTATTCTTGAAGTAGAAATAAAGTATGTGTCAATAATTCCAGAAGGCAAATAAAAATAGGCTGAGCTCAGCATTCACGTCATAGAGACTTACAATTTTGGAAAAAGGCTAAAAACTTTCTTTAATTGATCCATCAGAATGTTTAATGGTGTGTTTTTCCTGTTTGCCAAGTTGTTAATTAGGCTTGATCTTGATTTTTTTTGTACAGTGATGATTAACTGCTTGACAGATGAGTTGTATTTGGTGTCGCCGTGGTATTTTGTTTGCAGATGAGTTTGCGATCTGTATTGAAGTAGGAAGCAGGTGGAATGGAGCTTCCACTTGTGGGAGTTGGTGCTTCTGAAGGAAATGAAGAAGCCATGTATTCTGACTAACTGAGTCAGAATACATGGCCGGGGAATAAGAGAAAGGCAGGTGGAACAATGAAGCTTAATGAACTTCGGTGGGCTGAAGTACCGAATGAAACTGTCCAAAGCTAAGGGCGCTATATGAGGGAGGCGAAGAAGAGAATGCTGGAAGGAAGCAGTGGGTGGAGATGATTGTCAGAGGTAATTTGTGACAAAAGAATAGCTGAGGGTGAGGATTTTTATGATTTATGGCTTTTATGATGAAGGGAAGTGAAGTTGAAAGAGGATGTAGTCAAAGTGGAGAGAATTACAAACGAGTATGTTAAAGGGAAAGCTTAGGTTTAGCAGGTCTGTGACAAGGTCAGACTAAAAAGGTGGAAACGGTCGGACATGACCAGGGGTAGGGATAGTGGACAAAGAATACGGAGCTGACGAAGGAAAAGTAGTGAGCAGCTAAAAGAACTGAGATGTGGACAGACAAGTGCTTAGATCGGTGATTAATGCAACTTCTGAGTTTCTTTCCTCCACCAAGTTCATAAATGCATAACAGATATAATATTATGGCCTCCCAAATATTGGACCCAAGCAATCCTCTACAACTATATCACGTACTGCATTGGCATGTATGATTCGAAACAGTATTTTGTGCAGCCCTACTTTTAAACCTGAATGTATTGCTTCTAGAAGCAATACACATGTCAGGCTCTGGTTGCTGTTTATTTCATTATTATGAAAATATATTTCTACTATATTTTGTGTGTTTTGCTTTAAAAAGTGATTTATCTAAAATAAATTTGGCAAAAAAATAAATGGCATTATTATAACAACAAAATGCATGTTGTGCTGATTTGGCAGAAGAGAAAAAACGTCTCTCTTTTAAAGAAAAACAATTAGAGGATGTTGCAGAGACTCAAACTTACAATTTAGTTTTGTCAGTGTCTCATAGATTAACATGGTGAAGTTAAGACTTAAAACCTTTACTTGACATAGGCTTTTTTCTTTTAGCTTCAACTTCCGGTTCAGTTTTAGCCTGAATTTATTTAGTCTTTTTTTGTGAGATCATCACAGAAAAGCAATGAAGACCGTTCCTTAAAAAGGAGTTTCTCATTTGCCTTTGCAGATTTGTATTTCTTGACAAGTACCTAACAGCTAAGCATAAATTAGGGAGATCAAGGTTTTTGATGTTTAGTTATTCTTGTGGCATCCCTAAAATGACTCAACAAGGCCCCCGAGGAGATCTGTCTTGCTCTGTCGGGCTTCTGCGATGAATTTACCGGAAATACTTTTTGATGCTAATTTCAAATGTTGCCTCATTAATTCTGTTTCATCAGCATGTTGCTGTTCTTTAAGAGAGACTTCAGAGAGTTGTAGCTCTAGAAGGAGAACCCAGGGAAAGCTTAAAGATGATTTAACTGAATCAACACATCAGTTTTGAGACTTAAGCACAGATTGCCTGTGAGAAATTCCTTCCACCTTTTCTCTTCTCTAGATGTTTAACACGAGGAAATCTATTAAAATACCAACTCAGAACAGGAAATGTGGAGTTTTGTTGTTGTTTTTTTTTCCCACCATCGTTTAAGATTTAGCCTAGGAGGAAATGCTTCCTGGTGGGGTCAAATCACAGAGTGGCGACTTATCTGAAAGGACAGTCGGTCACACAAGGACAGACACTTGGATCTAAATTTCAGGACCCTTGTTGCTTTGATTCCCATTTTAAACTTGGATCTGACAACTTCAGAGAGCTTTCTCTTGGAACAGGTTGCTAGTGAGTGACACATTGGGAGCAGAAAACAGAGATGCAGTCGCTGTGTCTCTTGATTTGAGCCAACAGTGATTTATAAGAACCCAGCACTCTTAAAAAATAAAAAAAATAAAAAAATTGGCTCCCACCTCCCGAGTGCAGTAAGCTAACAAATGTGGCTACAATTAAAGCGCCGTCTCAGCTACTTACTAAAATTCCTACCATATGTTTCTTACATTGTATAGCCTGTTTTTTATTCTTCTTTATAGCCCTGATTGAAGCAGTTTCATGTGAAATGTTTTCCTATCTTTATTAGGCTTCTTTCCACTAATAACTTGTCTCAGGGTAAAATCAACATGGAACAGACATTCCCCTCCCCCACATGTTGCTGGCACTTGATGCCAAGAGGCTGCCTATATTTTCCCCCCAACTTAATGTCAATTTCTGGAAACGTTTTAAAGGGCGGAGGCCTATATTGTGTGAAATTGACAGATTTTTGAGCTTGATATCATGTTATAATCGTTCTGCAAACACTTACAAGCCTTTCCTAAGGCACATCAGAAAGACAAAGAGCAGTTGGTAGACCTTCTCAGGAATGGTCAGTCCATTAAATCACACCAAGAGTGCATCAACGACGGCTGTCATTGTGTGTGAAATGATTATTATTAATTATTAATCCTTTTTCATGGCAGCTTCAAAAAGAAAGCAATAAATCTTATTGATGACGCGTAATCAATCTGTCATTTGTAGCTTTCCTGTTAGAAATAAAACCAGGTAGATCATATTATACATTTACGATATAAAGATTTAGATTTCATTGTGAATAATGCGCTAACTCCAATAATCCAACACCTTTAAACAAGGTTATCAGTAGATCTCACGTTGGCTCGTCAAGAGATGGTGAGAAAGCAATCCCTGCTGCAGTCTATTAAAATCACATTTAACAAAGCAACAGCAGCTTCAGCAACACTCAGCTTTTTAAGAAAACCCCCGAGTTCCCTCTTTCTCAGAATAAACTTTGTTGTTGACTTGACAGAACATGACGGGGCTCTGCTTTTTTTTCCCTGTTGAGTTTTGCTAAGATCTGATTACAAGGTAAGATGCTCATTGAACACTAGGAGGAGAACTTTTTCGTATCTTTTTGTAATGATCACAGGGTTTGTCTGGTATTTCTGAAGTGCGCAATGGATCCACAGAGCTGTTGTTTTTTTTTTCTTGACTCTCTCATCCTTCCTTCTGGTGTTGTGCCCCACAGCTGTTTTTCTTGATAAGTGGGAAGTGTGTGACTGTCTCATCACTTAGCAGTTAGCCAGACTCACAAAACTCAGCCAACACCGTTAATTCTAATTTTATGTCTTTGTGCATCATAGTTAAATAATTTGTTTTTGAATACTGAAACCTTGATCCATGAGACCATCCAGGTCATCCAGGTCTATTCTTCCCCTCATTTAACCCATCAGTGCTGCAGTTTTTGACCAGATACAGTTCAAGATCCTCATTGTATAATAACCTTGAGTAAAACTACCACAACATCATAATTTGTATGAACCCATGTTAAAACCAACACACATGAGATCACCAAATTGAAACTACTGCTGTCTTGAGCTTTTAAAAAGTTGCTAGTAGAAGTGATTGTTTGTTACGTCATATAAAACATACATAATTTGCTCTGATCAATTTACAAAGATAAAGTGTTAATCGCCACTTGTTTAGTTGAAAGCTATTATTTTCTTTATTTTAGATTTCATTTTTTCCTCCACGGAATAAATGTATATGGTTTAAAGACAAAACCTTTGGAAAATGCTCTGTGCAAAATTTGTGCGAAAGTCTTGAAATAATAAGGCAATTATGGACATAATTAAATCTATATTCAACCATTAGATGGCCCTAATTTACCTTTTCCAGAAAGTCCAATAAAATCCTCATGTTTCTTCCTCTCCCTTTGGAGGTCAGAGTGACTTTGCTGTTTATTCATTCTGAAAGGGAATCATATATTTACTGCGGGCCATGTTGCTCGGTGAGGCAGTTCTAATAGTACAGCTCCCAGTGGCTTGCTGTGATATGGTGGCTAAGACAAATGACAGCTGGCCTATTTAATCAGTGCATAGCTAAGTGCTTCCACAGTATTTTATCTTGGCTCAACACTGAGACAAAGCTGGGACACTTTTTGTGTCAAGCTCCAAAAGCTTGGTGTGGGCACACATCTCGAAGTCACAGCCCAAAATATCTAAACAATGTTGATTTCAGCCAACATGCCCTGAAGGTGAATAATCATCTCTGGAAGATGAAAGCAGAAGATGCATCTTATTTGCTTTAGGTAGACTAATAAGGCCTTCCACTTGCTTTGAACGTTTATGTGACTTGATTGTCTCTGTATTGGTGGCAGACTCTGTGTCACCGCATAGTGTCTGTGGTCAAAGTCGACACTTGTAGGTATGTGAACTTTTATGACAAACAACAAAGGGGCCCTGTGTTCCTTTTTATCAGACGAACAAATGCAGTGTGACAAGAAGACAGCGAGACATGTCTGCTGTCTTTCCCGCTCGGGAGTTTTGGCCGGGTGTCCTCCCCAGTATCCTCGGGATCGATTGTGGACATTCCAAGCAGCTTGGGGCCTTTGTCTGAAGGGAATCCTGCTGTGCTGGTCCGGCTCGCTTGACAGATGGTTAATGGTGTGTAACATGTCAAAGTGAAACAAAGGTCATGGATGCAGCATATGCTGTTGCATAATTTAGATGCAGTTAGCTCAGATTAGAGGCAACACCTTTAGTTACTGCACTCGCTAAGTTTGAACACGTTGTGTGGTGTGAGGACAGAACATAGCCATGCATGTATTTAGTAGAAACAGAAATAAGTTTTTCAACTTTATTGTTTTTGAAGGTATTTATTTTTTGTATATTACTGTCTCAACCATTAGTTTGTCTGTTTGACCAATTAGAACTCTACTGCATTACACTTTTAGCCTCACCCTACGGTGTGGATGTTGTTGCTGTAAGAAGACTTAAAGTTACCCAATGTAACATTAACAATAAAGTATCTTACAGCTATCTGCTTATTAATAAAAACATTAACAATACTTTATTGTTAATGTTTTTATTAATAAGCAGATAGCTTATGTTTTTATTAATATCTGCTTATTAATAAAAACATTAACAATACTTTATTGTTAATGTTTTTATTAATAAGCAGATAGCTGTAAGATCTTATGTTATTAAAAAAATGAATTATCTGTTCTGATGAAAGACTTCAGCCGTTGATCGAGTCTGTCAGGAAGAGCGAGACTTGAAGTGGATAAAAAGACGGTTGAACTATGTGAAACAAAGTTTTATTCTTTGAAACTGTCAAGAGACACTGAACTTGGTAAGGTATGGGCTCATAGCTAACATATCTAGATTTTCCGGGCAATACACGAGGAAACTACTGATTTAGTGATTGCCAACAGCACTAGTTTCTGATATAAATAGAGGAGCATTAAGTTTAAAATGTCAACTCGCCAATATTATTTTGTTTTAAAATATTGAAAACCTGCTTTACGAGAACTGCTTGATGCCTGCAAAGATAGTTTTACAAGAAATTCTAATCAGCTGTATTAGCAACTGAAATAGGCGACAAACTTTTAATAGTGGCATTTATAAATATTACATACGGTCCTCTGAATAACATTGTTTCCTGTCTGGTGACCTTTGCTCACTAATCGGTCTAAAAACCTTTGCTACCGACAACATAAAACACTATCAGCCTTCCCTGATAATACCAACTCTAGGAGTATTAATGTAGAATTACATTAATAATAATCCACTGTATAAGAAAGTACTACTTTAGTAGTACTTCAAAATGCAATACCTAGCTGTAAACTAGTGGGAATAATGGAGTATGCAGGCTTTAAATGTAATTACCAATGGCATCAACCAGCAAAATGTTATAAACTGTCCACGCTGCCTGTTTATTTTACTTGTATAAATGTCTTCAGAGTTAAATTTTTGTATTATGCTGTATTGGTTTTGAGTCCTCTAATCTAATGTAGAGATTCACACACACGAAAATCACAGGGCTCAACAGCACCGAGGCTGTTCAGATTATACAAATGTCAACCCCAGTATTAGCAGCAGTCCATATTAACATTGCATTTGTCACCTTTAAAATGTCCCATCGGTTGTTGTGCAGACTTGTAATTGAGGTGTCAGTCATTGATTGTCATTGCAGACGAGCGAGGGACGCCTGAATGCAGCAGGAGACGGCCCTTCATGAAGCCTGGCATTTGATGAAATGGACTTTTGTGTGTTTTTTTGTATCTTGTGAGCGTGTGTGCCTAGCTAAATACTCTGAAAACGTCAGAACCTTGCAGCTCAGAGACTCAAGAGGCACTTTTGGATTTCAGTGACTGGCAGGTCTACTTTGTGAACAACCTTAAGGGATTTAATGAAGTTGTCTCGCAGATGTCCCTGAAATGAAAATTTCATTTTATAACAAAATAAAATAGGTGAACAGATTGGATTTTCATGGGTCGATCTCCCCTTCCATGAGTACTCCTCTTTGCAAATCTAAATATTTGCGTGCAGCAGTTATACTAATCAGGTTCCCCATTTTTGTTTTAAGATCTAATGTATGTGGATATATATATATATATATATAAATAAATATATCTATGTATATGTGTGTGTGTGTATTATACACCATAAACAGAATGTAAGAAACCAGTAAGCCGTCTAGAGATCCCACAGAAACCACACGCATTATCTTTGTGCTGCCAATGTAACCACAGAGGTTTGAAAAGAAAAGAAATAGGCTAAACCTCTGCAAACATGGCAACGTTGCTTTTGATTATAGATCATCCAATTACAGCTGCATATTGAAAAATTGAGTAAAATCAAGCTTTAATTTCTGAAATAAAAGAAGTGACTCAGTGATATGCATTTCTGATTCATTTCTATTCTGTTAATGATCATTTAAAGCTAATGAAGATCCTCTCAAAATAAATATTTGAAATATTTGGCCTATGAAAAAGTATGTTCTTGCAATGCACCATATATGCACTCAAAATAACAGCATTATTAAGGTGAATTACCTTTTTAATATGTGGGCTAGCTTATTGAAGGGTATTAAGATGCACTTTTATACCTATCAGTTTTTATTGCAGGTTTGAAATTTGTCTCTCTTTAGAGGCAAAATCATGGGAATTAGTTGGACTGCTATTAATATCATGTCTTTTTAAGAAGGTGGCTGGTGTTGTTGTTAGTTGTTTGTACATTGTGTTTAGACATGCAGGTCTTTTGACATGCAGAAAGAGTCGGCCACTGGCAATTTCAACTTTCGAGGTTCAAATTAATCTTAAGGCCAAATGCAACATTGGTTCTTTGTTTCCCTGGGTGACCATCCCTGTTGTCCTGAGAGAGAAACAGCTTCAGTGGTTTATAGTGTTGGTTAATTACCCTCAACTATACCGGCAATTTAAAATAGAGAATTTTTCACTTGTGCTTAGTTTTTAAAATTCAGCAGAGGTATACCGGTAATGAAGCAACATATTAAAAGTTTAGGATTAGCGTTACTGTATTTAACAATTTTCCAGCTGTCTCTGGAAAGCTATTTGATTGCAACAACACTCAGGTATTTCAGGAATGTATGCGACATCTGTTACAGTAAGACACAAGATTATAAATAGCAGCAGTGAAGAACAGGTTGCGAGCATTTCCTGTTGTCAGTCTGCACCTCTTATTGCAGCAGATGTGAAGTGATCAAAGTTCCGAGTCACGCCGATGAAGTCATCGCGACGGTGTAAAGTAAACTTGCTGAGTCAATTCTAGAGTTTCTCTATACACACTTAAATGTAATTACCGGGTCCTTAGCCTTGCTACATGAGAGTTTGAAAGCAGAGCAAGAAATAATTGGTGCATATTTCTGTGCAAAGGCTTATTTTTCTTTCTGAGCTATTCTAGTTTTTGAAAAGGTGCTGCAAACATTTGTGCCTCTACGTAAAGAAGAAATTATGAGCGCCTCTCAAAACCTCAGTCTATGACTTATTGAAATATAATATGTTGAAGCAGCAAAAATGTGAATGTTGCAAAGTAGAAGAAAAATAAGTGTGCTTTTTTTGTTTTGCCTAATTTGCTTCCCTAAAATAAATTCTATTCCTATAATGTGTTATGCACAAATCTATCTCAGTATGAATAGAACTGCCTTATGCATACGGTGGTGGAAGCATCATGTTATCAGGAAGCTTTTCTACAGCAGTGTGAGGGAAGATGGCCAGAGTTGGTGGGACCCAGACAAATTAAAAATCAAGCTTTTATTATTTTAACATTGCAAACATTGACATGGGAATGGTGATTTCATATAACACTTGGCTTAGAATGGTGCAGTCAAATTCCATCCCTTAATCCTGTGAATCCATGTTCACCGATTCTCTCCATCCATTCTGCGTTAGCCTGAGTTGTTTTGCAGAGAATGGGCAAGCCTTTCAATATCTTCTATGAATTTACTAGAGACAGAAAGGTTTGCTGCTGTATTTTGAGTCAATATACTAAACTGCATTCCCATGCCACAGTTTATTTTTCTTTCATTTTGCTTCCAATATGCAGTGACACATTATGTTCTGTTGGTGGTTTGTCACAAAAGAATACATTGTCTGTGGCTGCAATGCGATAAAATGTGAAATAGTTCAAGGGGAATAAAGATCCAAATGAAAAACAAACCCAACAACTTAAAACTGACTCAAAAGATTACTCTTTCTGCAGCTCTGGATTTGTGTGCAAAGTGCAAGCTGGGCTGCTTTGCAGAGACGGCACACACACACACACACACACACACACACACACACACACACACACACACACACACACACACACACACGCACACGCACTCATGCACCCCCACAAATAACACTAGACCACTGTTGGAAATTCTCAGTGAAAGGCTTTGCTCAGTGCTCTGTAAAGAGCTTGGATCTGCTCGTTCTGTCTCTCTCCCCCTGTTGTACTACAAAGATGATTTTCAATTAAAGCTCCACAGAAGCGGTGGCAGTAAAGTTATTGCCCTGCCATATTGTGTCCACAGGCCTCTACAGGGGCTTGTTGAATGGCAGGAAGTTGTGCCAAAAGGCATTACTGACTTTGGCATCTATGTCTGGCACCAAGTTGTTGTTTGTTTTTGTTTTTTTTGCCACCTGCTCCTCTCTTTGCATTTCTTATCTTTTCGTGCATGGAAAAAATTCCTCCTTCCCTTCCAGTAAACAATAAAGTTTTACTCTTTTCACTTCTTTGTACATTATTCGCTATGTGAAGCATTGTTCAACTTCCTAAAGACATAAAAAGCATCGGCATTTCCTTCTGGAAGGGTCTCGGCTATTGTGATACAGTCGTATCTTCAGTAATATTTCCTCTTGGGATTTTTTTTATTTTTTATTTCTTTGAGAGCGAGAGTAACAATGTGGTTCAGCCCAGCAAGTGGGGGGAGAAAAAGACCTGTGGCTTTCTCTGTCTAGCAGCTCAGCTACACTTGTATTAATTTCAGTTTAATTACAATAGCATTATCTCCACTTTCCAACTGCAGACAAAGCTAAAAGGCTGCTGTGCGTAATTGGTCTAAGCGGAAATGGGTTTGTTTTGTTGGTGTTCTCCTCTTCTCTGACATCGCTGTCTGAGTTTCCCTCTAAATTAGAACCATCAGAAGACTTCAGTTTGAATACTTAAACCTCTTATTAAACCTTATTAGAGGGGAACTTAAAATAATTATGCCTTCCTGCTTTGTAAGCTTCCCTTTATCTGAGTGCCATGAAGTTGCTGCACGGCTGATCGTCTCCGCTCACATTGAAAGGCTCTGCTCTTGCTAATGCAGCTCTGTATTTGGATATTTTGGCTACACTCAAGTGAATGACTTTGCGTCGTATCTTTGCATTTGGGGGGCGGGAGAAGGGGGGTGTCTTGTAGTTTGGCTGAAGTAAAGATTCCAGTTTGACCAAAATCTGCATTAGCCCAAAAAAATATTTAAATATCTATCGGTAGGACTGTCGAAATAATTTGTAGAAAATGTATTTATATTAATTTGCATTAAAGTGAATATACTGTGCACCTGTGCCTATGGAGTTCAGTATTTTCAAAACAACCTGCCATTTCATGAGTTTTCGTAGCGCTTATCTAAAATTTTCAAAAGAAAAACAGCTTGGGAAAATGAAACACTTGGGTGTTGGCGATGCATTATTGGGTGATGTTTGCAAAGCAGGCAATCCAGGAGCGCCATTTATGTCTTTTTCGCAGATTGCCTTATATAAATTCTTTCCCTATAAGGCAGACAGATGGGGGGGGGAGTAAATGCCAAAGGATGTCACATTCTAGCCATGCTAAAGGTACAAGATAACACTAATTTGGTGGAGTTTGCAAAACGTCCAGTATTACCTGGAGCTATTTTCAGGTAATACTGTCAGGAGTTTTCAATGGGATATGAGGGAGGGGAGAAACACTTTGTCTCTGCTGTTTAAACAAAGTTTAATGGTATGTTAGTAGATTGCTTAGGATGACTAATGCAGGTTTGTATTACATTGGTCTGTAGTTTTATATCTGCTTAAAGTTTCAGTTTTGCTTTAGAAGTATCATTCTTCTGTTTAGAAAACATTGCAAGGGAAGAGAAATGTTGAGGGCACAAATGTAGGTCCTTCTCAAGTTTATTGTGTGTGTGTGTGTGTGTGTGTGTGTGTGTGTGTGTGTGTGTGTGTGTGTGTGTGTGTGTGTGTGTGTGTGTGTGTGGGAAGCAGATTCACCTCACTATGTTTTTTTTTATTATAGCCAACAGCGATACAGTGTAGCCTTGTCTAAATTTGCACTGGTCAAATGCAATGTGATAATCAACAACACTGGTAAAGTTAGCCTTCCTGTGTTTACTCTATATTCCAGTACAAAGCGGCCAAAACCGCATCATTCAACCCAGCATGCATTGCACTGGTGAAAACACGACGATCCCCGAGGATGAACAATATAGCAAAAGATGCGCATTTTTTGAAGTAATTATTAAGTTTTTTCCCCCCGTATCACAAAGAGAAATTTTGTTTTGTTAATAAGAAAATTATAACAAATTTAGGTCAACTATTTGTGGATCCCTCTATTTAAGAAGTTATGCCAGTGGTCTTCAGCAAATTTGAGAGCATGGTCTAAATGTGTATTTTAAAATGTGTTGCAAAATACAGTTATAAAATGATTTAGCCTCAAAATGCTGAATAGTAAGAGGTCCAGCTCGTCATTTACAGTAAGATATAACTTCTGGTAATAGAGTATTCTGTCTGTAATCCGTGTCTGTGGAGCTACTCTCTGCTAACTGGTCCTTCTTTCCTCTGAGAGCTGAAATGCAGCTGGAGTGGAATAATCATCCTCTATTCATTCTTGCTGCACAGAGAAGGGAGAGTGTTCTCAGCCCACTCTATGCTTGTTAAAGTCCACCTCTTTCAAGTTAAGCACTGTATTAAATTTATATTTCCTTCTTCAGTTTCACTTCTTATTTCTATGTTTTTTTTTTGTCTTTTTCCAGATTTTTGAACAAAGGCAAACCTTTTGTATTCATCTACATATCCCTATCTTTCTCATCGTGGAGATCTAATCAGTTTCACATCAATGAATCTGATAAGATTTGAGATTTAAAACACTATTGATTTAGACCAATAAATTTCAATTGTAGCTTTTTGAGGGGAGCTTCTTCGCTGCACTTTATGCAATCAGACAGCAATTAAAGGATAATGCTTGTATTCTTCGGTGTAGCTGAGAAATACGTCAGGCATTAAATGCAAATCGAAAATTGGAAAAGATTAAACTAGTTAGTTTGTATTTAAATAGAGGCTCTGATGCTCTGATGCTTATTATTTTAATGGTCTCTGGTCACCACTCAGTGACGTAGCGCTCTTCTTGGTTTTGTTCTTTTTTTAAGTGTCACTATTAAAAAATAAATACCCATGACTAAAGTCCAGTAAACTGTTGTGTTAATGACATTAATTGCTCCTCATCGTCAACCGTCGTATTCTCGTTTTGCTTTTGTCTAAAATCAACAGCAGCAGGTTGACTTCAACCCTGCTTGAGACAGCGGTTCTTTCAGAAACAAAAGATATGGCGAAAAGCGAACCATGTATGGTCTTGAAGAGTTTTCTGAAAAGAGAAATTTGGTGGTATTTGCATATAAGGATAAGTTATGAAATACTGGATCACAATTTCTCCAGGATAGGCAGCTAACAAATCAGTTCATTATTGCCACACATTAGACTGGAGGGTGAAACGTCGCTGTTGAATGATTCGGATTGTACAAATGCGAGCAGATACATGGTGACACAGTCTCTGGATTTGAAAACCACATCCAGTTTATTCTAAATAACATTTTGATACGAACCTTGGCTTCTTTCACAGATTCCTTTCCAACTTGCCTGACAGTTAGGTGGAAGTAGAAAGCCATTATGTTCTTTGAAACTTCTTTCATTAAAGCAGTTTCCACGCATTGCTCAATATTTGCATCATCTTTGAGTTCTCTGATGCTCGAAAAGATGCAACCAGGGCTCGACATTGAAAAACGATCAACCGAATGCTGATCCTTATTGGAACACTGGGATATTTGCGCACGCAGTTGAAAGCTGGAAGCCTCTTTTAAGTTTTAATCTAAAGTTGCACTTTAGCTCTGTTACTATATAGTAGCCCAGCCCATCCTGATTCAGAGTTGCCTCATGTTCCAATTATGGGTTCTCCCCTCGTAGAATCCATTTTGTCTGGGATTTCCTGGATGGCTCGGAGCCTCCTGCCTACTGGGACATCAAACAAAAACCTCAGTTGACTCAGACTCTTTCCAGGGAACTATATTTTTTCAGAGCTATTCCTTCTTTCCACCCCTTCTTCATCAACCTACAATATTATCTTCAGAGTGTAATAATATGTTATACTGTGCGTGGATTAGTGCAGGCCATTACCGAGTGCAAAGTGTAGAATTACAATCAGTCCACCATTTAGATGAGGCTGCTTATAATTGTAGAGAGGGCGTAGACGTGTACTGGCTAAGTAGATAGTTCCATAATTTGATTCCTAACTCGTCTCCTTTGATGATAATGTTTTGTGAGTTTACATGCCCTTATGCGAGAGGTTATGTATGGTAATGAGCCCCCCTCCTGCCCCCCCCCCAACCTCCCACCTCACTCCCTATCAAATGATGCTTCTGTTTATCCCGTTTCCAGAAAATAATTTGCATGCCACACTCGAGGGAAAACATGGTCCACTTCCTAACGCTTTTCGTCTTCTTCCTCTGATGGATTTTCTCTCCCTCGCTGCTCCCTAATTGACATCAGTTTACTTGGATATGCAAATATAGGTTTATGAGTAATCAGAGCTGTCATTTAATCCACACGTGACTGGAATCTCTGTGGTGATTTCAGCAAACTGTGCAATGATTGCCTCGGATGTCAGGGCTGTGTTAGATGGCCGTCATTTAGGCAGCATCTTCCCAGGGTTGTTTGTGTTCGTTTGAAAAAAATAAAAATAAAAAAAAGAAAGTTCTACCCGGAGAGGATATCCCCGGCTCTCCCAGCTTCCATTTGTTTGAAATCGGAGAGTCTCATTGGAAGCGATGACGGAGCCGTTTTATCATGTTCTGTTGAAATATGGAGCGTTCTGTTTTTTTCTTTTTTGTTTTTTTGGCAGAGCTCGTCTTGCCGTTTGGATAACATGCAAAAATCAGATGAACTCGTCCAGGTTTCAATCAAGCACTGCAATTTTCAAGCTGTTCTTAATATCTTTATGCTCATTGAACATTATTACATGTTGTCACCAGGCAACCACAAACTTTATTGGGATTTTATGTAATAGACAAGTAGCAATGATTGTGAAGAAGAAGGAAAATGAAAATTTTCTATTAAAATTATAAATGTCTGCAGAGCATCCATATTCAGCCGACCGAGTTGGTATTTTGGAGAATAAGGTTTTACTGCAGATATGGGTTGAATTCTTTGGACATGCGTTTCCACCATCTTTGGATCTTTGCACGATTTCAGAAATCGAAATACTTACCTACTCTTCTTTCCAAATTGATAAAACTCAATCGCAGCGGATGGAATATAAATTCTTGCAAATTTTCTCAGACCATTTTAATGCTTGGATTTAAATCTTTTCTTTGTAGCTCTGGCTTTATGTTTTAAGAGGTCATTGTCCAGCTGAAAGGTGAACCTCTGCTTTAGTCTCAAGTCCTTTGCAGCTTCCTGCTGTTGTCCTGGCTTCCCTGTTTACTAAAGAAACCCATCCCTTTAGCATGATGCTTATACCACCGTGTTTCACTGTCTCACCTCGGTCTTCATAATGCTTTGTCCACCAGTGTTCACCAACAATCCTATGAGGTGTTTACAGAACTGCTTGTTTTACATTATGATAAAAATACACTCAGTATTTCTTCCCATTACTGATTAAGGGACGTTTGAAGGCAATTCACTGCACAGGTTTAATTTAGTGAAATAAGAGTAAAGAAGTCGGAATGGAAACCCGTTTCGTCAGAAATTCATCCGTGAGATAATTTTGAAGATTTTGTATAATTTTCATTCACTTCATATTTAGGCATTGTGTTGGTTTATTTTTTAAAGATCTACAACATATGTTAAAGTTTCTCCTATGTGATAAAATAAGAAAAATAATCTTTGCATCCATACATTAGCTAGAAACAGTAATCAATTGACTGTTACGACTGCTGCAGAGTGGCTATTCTGCCATTACTATTCGGTGCAGATTAATCCCACCTCCCTTTTGATTGCTCTGTTGTTTTCTATCTTTCTAGGCACCTTTTGTGTTTTAGTGGGGCTGGAATGAATGTCTTTGTTCTGATGTCGGCCAAGGGCTCACATTCTGGAGGATTCGTCGGGCTCGTTAGATTGTTGTTGGGGACGACTAAGTGCACTGTGGACATGCTTGTGAAAACGGACAACAAAAACAACAGCATTGAATTAAACAGGCGACAGACACAATTTTATGCTCTTTCTGTGCCACACAGAAAATGGACTGCTAAATAGTCCACATACATCAAATCAATGTCTTTTTTTGCATAATTAGCAGCATGCTAACAAAAATGTGCGTGAAAAATGCTTAAATTAATATGAACACACAATTGATGACAAATTTTGTCTCATGTTTTGTTCGCATGAGACAAAATCAACTCAACATTCCCATGAATGAGTCCTGATATTGGATATTGCCATGACAATATTTCCTCGCTTAGTTTTTTTCCTTTTATTAGTCTTCCACAGCAGATTCTTCCTAAAGAATCTGCTGTGGAAAAGACACGCTTTTTATTTTCTGTGTGGGAGCAAGACGCATGAAACTGTTTAGAGTCCAACGGCAACAAAAGCAGAAAGACTTTGTTTTGCATGGCTGTGAGACATAAGCCCCCTAGAGCTAGTGGGAACCAAAAAAGAATGGCACGTCCCACCTGATGTCTCTAATGAACTGTAATGAGCGCTTCGAGTGGCAGGTGGTTCTTGGAGGGCAGAAATGGATAACACACTTGCAGGATAAACCTGCTGGGAAGGCTGCAGTGCCTGAAGCTATGGTCTTTTTTTTTTTAATTAAGCAGTCATTCACCTCTGGAAGCCTCGGTTAAAGCGGCTCAGTGTGCATTCCCACACCAGGACATTGATGCCTTCATTTAGATGCTTATTTGGTTACTTTTCTGCTCACATATTCTACTTTCTGCATTATCTCGATTTTAATGCACTCTGTATGGTTCTTATATCACATTCAAGAGCCCCCTCCCCCCACACCCCCCTGTAATTCGCTCATGCATAATAGCGTTCCTTTTACCACGAGAACTAAACCCCCCTGCTCTTTCTGTTACAGCTTCATTACATGCACCTCAATTGATACTCTTGTGCTTTACTCATCCAGCTTCTCTGCTGCAGTGGAGCTCCTTGAATACAGACGGGATTTGATGTTGGGCTTAAATATTAACCTTCGAGCTGTGAAATTATTGCTGTAGCTTGCTTTGCATGTCAAGCCACCATTTTTACTTTTTTTTTTGGTACCACTGTCTAAAATGTAGACCTCAATGTCTCAGGTGATTATCATCAATAAAATATGTGCACATCAATTATTTTTCTCTTGCTTAATACATTTGCCCTCTTTTTAAACTGTTTTTCTCCAATTGCACCTGTGATCAGATACTTGACAAAAATTATAATTATTGTCATTTTAATTGTCATGTATTAAAATGGTCACACATTCATGGATTTTTTTTGTCCTGTATATATGGAAGAACTGACAAGCTTTTCCTGACCGATATCTATTTCAGTGTTTCTTTGCATTTTGAAAAAAATAGTGCTGTAGGTTTTTAGTTAAAGTAGCTGTATTGAATTCAATATAAATTGAAGGAATTACGAGATCATTCTTAATTATGTGTCGTAGCTTATATCCTTGACATTTTATTGGATTTTCACTAAACTTAAAAACTTGGATGAAAATCAGAACTTGCTGTTGCTGATGGATTTATAAACTGAAGCCAGATTTGTTCAACAGAATGATTGATTTTCATTTATTTATTTATTTTTTTCGGTATTTCACCTGCCGATCACCAATTGAGAAAATATTGCCCAATTAAAATGTCTGAATTGACTGACTAGTCCATCACTTTTATTTTTTTGGACTGAAATTTTTGCAGTGCTCTTTTATGGCATCGTGTTGAAAGGAAGGCTCAGGCTGAAGGTGCATGCAGACAAACTACTTTTTATTATGACCGCATATTGATTTTTCTCTTAAGATCCAGGAATGAAAGCACAGCGTCTATAAAAGCAAGATGCTCCGTAAGACATTAGGTTATTACAATTTCTACTGCATGGCTAGTAAAAAACAAAATTAACCAAAATAAAAATAATCAAGTATCGTATACCATTTTGTCTGGAGACAGTCCAGATTGCCATCAGATATTTTGTTTGCTTCGTCTTGCTTCAGTTAACTTTGTCTTTGTCATCAGTGTTGTTTTTGACAACATTCTCTAGTATTGATTTCTCTGCAGTAGGAGGTGGAAGTGTGTTGATGTCACAGCTCAAACTGGTGCTACACCCAACCATCACACTGTGTCAAGAGTGTGGGTGCATGTCGTGTAAACGTGCGCTAACTTTTACTACACATCGCAGCGGCACACATTTGGAGCCTCAAGGGAGCCAAATACTTTATTGCCTTTTTCCTCTACCTGTAATATCCTTTTCTCATATATTGTCCTCTGTTTTATTTTTTTCTTAAGCAATCTATAACTACGATGCCCGGGGAGAAGAGGAGCTGTCACTGCAGATCGGAGACACGGTGCACATACTTGAGACATATGAAGGTGAGAACTGACACCTGATGAAAGCTGACAACCTGGAAATGAATATTAAGTGGCTTTTCGTTCTCTTTTCAGACTTTTAAAAATAGTTTTAATTTGAAAAGTTCAACCTTGGTGGAGAGAAATGCTGTTTAATAACTTCTACATTGTCAGCTGGGTTTTTGTAAAAAGGCAGTTTGCAAACTCAGTAAAACGAAAGTTCAGTTCAGTTTCTGTTAATTTATTCTAACTCTTGACTGGCTATTAAATATACATTGTGTTGAAGTTTATTTTTTAGTCTTATTTATATGCTAAATAGTTTAAAACAAAATATATTATTTTTGTTTGTCACTAGCCTGGTACAGAGGTTACAGGCTGAGGAGAAAATCAAAAAAGGTAAGTGACTGATAAAGACTTTGATTCCTTTGTGACATAATTTGTTATAATTCTAGTGTTTATTTCTGTAAAGCACTGTTGTGTATTTCTTTCTTTCCTATTGCAGGGCATATTTCCTGCTTGCTACGTCCACCTAAAGGATGCCACAGTCGAAGGCAGTGGGTCAGTATCTTTACCATCAGATGTCAATACAAGGTCATCCTGTGATCAGAAATCTTGTCATTTCTAAAATCATATTTATTGAAAATTGTAATGAGGGGGGATTTTCAATCTCAAATGATGTAAAGCGCTGACTTCCTGTCCCAGTTTTGCATGGTAATTAGAATACTGGAGCAAAAAATGTAGAACTCAAATTATTTTTATTTGCCTTTTTTCCACAAGGTGTTGAGGTTTTAAACAGTCTTTAAAAAATTACATTGTATATTAGTGTAGCAGTTAGCAAGAGTAACATTCCTATAATAGCAGGTAATAGCAGTAATCGAAAATGTAGATCCTTAGTTTAAGTCACCCATATTTCTAAATTTAGCTTGTTTCACGACAAACAGAAGTTAAAAGCTGAAATGGCTAAAATTAAGCTGGTCTTGCCTATATTCACTGATTAAAAAATGATTAGATTTCTTTTTTTTGGTCCGGCTGGATGATCACCAGTCTGGGTTAATCAAGAGGAAGATCAGAAATGTACTCTCATCATCTAAATGTAAACATTGTTTTAAGGGCATTTCCTTAGTAGTAAAGCTTTGAAAATCTTTGTGTTATTTTTTTTGTCTGTGTATCTCAGAGATCAGAATGCTGGAATTAGGTTGATTATTTTTTATCATAAATTGCTCTGATCAGTGGGAGAGGAAAATCATTTAGATGTGTTAACAAGGAGACTGAATTCCTAATCCCCTGTTAAATCAAGTGTTACCTGCTGCCACTTTGTCAAGTTAGAAATGGATGCAAAATAACAGCATTTATTAAAATGTAATCCACAATAAGAAACTAGCTTTTTTTTCTCCTTTTTTAACTCAAGTGACAACTGCATAGGTTATCACATAGGTTGCAAGTACATGAACTGCCGCCATGTACTTGCACTTCATTCAACTGTCTTATTGATTAAATCAAATATTAACTGAGACTAAGACGTAATCCAACACAGGTTAGACATGCCTCCTGAGTTCACATGTTGTTGGTTTTTTTAGAGAATAAAGTTGGATTGTGCATTCTTTGTTATTGCAGGCAAAAGGAGACTGTTATTCCCACTGAGCTGCCTCTGGTTCAGGAGGTTACAACGACGCTGCGGGAGTGGGCTGCAATATGGAGGGACTTGTATGTGGTGAGTCATCCTACCAAAAGACTCACTCACTCACTCACTCACTCACTCACTCACTCACTCACTCACTCACTCACTCACTCACTGCATAAGTGTGGAAAACAAAAGATACACTCTTTTTCCTCTGGGACATTTTGTATCGGTATGTAATGAAAAGAATCTGGACTTTTTTCAGTTCTTTTCTTTTTTTTGTAAGTAAAGCATCAAATGTACGAAACACAGCAGATTCCTCTCTCATCTATCAAACAGTGATGAAGCCATAATAAAAAAAAGATGTGGTTGAAAAACAAAGAACACCTTTTGAATTAAGATCCATGCGTCTTTATAACATTGATTCATTTCATTAAGCTTTAGCCACTGCTCTGTAAATATCCCACCATAGCATGTTGATAAAGTTGGGATCTGGACTTTCACTGGGCCACTGGGTATTTTGGCGGTTTGCTTTTTCAGTTATTTTTAAATAAATTTGCTCAGGAGTTTCTCAACGATTGTCCTGTTGATGACTCTGTTTTGACCAAACTTCATCTGTGAAAAACACATTGTTTCAATTCAAGGTGCATCATCACCCCTCTACCGCTATGCACGATAGTTGCTGTGTTTATGCTGATGTGCTGCATTTTGTTTTCAGCACACAAGGAGCTAATTATAATTGCAGTATTCTTTTAATAGAAAACAGACTTTCTAATCATAGTCCTTCCAAAAATGGCAACATTAATGAAATGTTTTTCTAATTTTACAGTGACTGAACAATTTAACATGGTAACAGAGTCCTGTTGAAACAGCCCTTTGTGTGTTTTTCCTTTTCTTTCAACATCTCACTTGTAGGAAGAATGGCAATTGTCTTCTTCTTTTCACTTGTGAATAAGCATTTTTGCTGTTGAATGACAAACCTTAATTTTAGGGATGTGCCGATCAGGTTTTTTCCTACCGATACCAATACCGATCACCCCTGAGGGCCGATCGCCGATTCCGATCCCCGATACCGATCACATAATTATTATTTATTTTTTTTT
>CAEGAF010196012.1:0-55543 GCA_903067075.1 Micropoecilia bifurca
AACATTCTGTGTCCGTCACCGAAGCCCTGCAGTTCCGGACGGTTCTGAGATCTCAGGGAGTCATCCGCTTTAGTCAGCGCTAACCAATCGGAACACGTCTTACATTGCTCGTCCGTAAGCCCCGCCCAGAATGTTCATGTAAGCTTCCCCAATGCAAATAAAGCTGTATAAGAGTTCAACCAAAAAATAAATAGACTCAACCAAATAAATGTTTCAACCAAAAAAAAATACACTCAACCAAAAAAAAGAGATTCAATCAAAAAATTAGTTACTTCAATCAAAAAAAATCTTTAAAAATTGTTTTTGTTTCGTAAAAAAATATTTTTATGATTAAATAGTTTTTACGACTTTTTTTTTTCTTTGAGATGATTTTTTTTTTTGGTTGAAACTTTTTTTTGTTTGTGATCATTTTTTTTTTGGTTGAAACTTTTTTTTTTGTTTGAGATAAAAAAAAAAAATTTTATTGAATAATTGTGAAACAAATCTAACTCCATACATGAGGACCTCACGTGAACTTAGGACTGAAACGTAGCACTATGCATGCAAAAAATAAATAAATTATCACTGCCACTGAGGCACGTAGTCATTTTAGGAGCAGAGTGTATCTTTGGGACACGTGTTTTGATTTTCTGAAAGCACGCGCCTCTCTCGGCCTTTTATTGCTAAGTAAACCCCTGGATGGAGACACGCGAGGAGGACGACACATGTGGTGAGCATTAGCCCATTTTCTCCCTCCCCGACTAAAGTACGCAGTGAGATATGTTTTTAAGATGTGATAGTTGGTGTTCCTTCTACTTATGTCAAATAAAAATACTGTGAGGGTCGTCTTTTCCCCTTCCAAGACATTTGGGAAATGCTTTGACTTGCATCGCCGCCAAGGAGTTTTTCCTTCATGGGTTAGATTATTGAACACACATTCTTCTCTGGTCTTTCATCCTTTCATCAAGAAAAGCTGTTGCAGCCATTCAGCCTTCATTTATCAGCTATACACAGATTTGTGTTTCACTCATTAAAATTCACTCCCCAGTGGTAGCTGAATGAAACAAATACCGCGAAGAGGACATTTAATAGGCCACTGTCTAGCATCAAGGAAGGCTCTGTTAATTCATACTGAAACCTTGGACTGGCTTTATTGCAGTAATGTTGGAGTTATTCAAAATGACCAGAAAGTATGTCAGTAAATGCGCCAAATCCAACTGCATTGTGAAAAAAATTAAAGTATTTCTGCATAACATACAGAATATGACAGAGAGATAAATGCTGCAGCAACTGCTGGCAAAACATGAAAGCAAGCTTGTACAAAAACAAAATCAAAATCACAAATATACAGTATATGATATGATTTGCACATAATATGTTACACTTCAAATTCCAGCAACAATATTTCCAATAAATTAGAGCCGCACAAGCACTAACGCCATGTTGGGATGTTTATGAGCCCCCTGTATAAGATCCTCTACCAGGGGACTTTAAAAAAAAAGATTAATTTGTTATCGAATTAAGCTTGTCAAACTGTCTTTGTTTAATGTGACAACTTAATGGACAAATTTAATTTGATTGCTTGCCACAAATTAACTCAAACTTTTTAAAGTTAGATCAGCTCTTTTTTCCATTGTGGCCCCTGAATCAAATGGCTGAATCTCTTCCTCAGTAGGCAGTAAGTTCATCCTGAAGACATCATTATTTGACTCAGGTGTGTTTTGAAGCAGAGATGCAATTAAAAGCTGCAGCACAGCGGCAGCCCTGGAGACCAGGATTTGAGGACCGCTGTCATACAGACGTAATGCTTGTGCTGAACCACACTTCATAAACTACAGTGCTGTGAAAAAGTATTTTACATTTGGCAAAACATGAAATGCAGTTTTTTCATTCATCAAAGGAAAAATAAAGCCATTAAAAACCAAGCTGGCCATGCGTGAAAAAGTAATTGTATCCCTGAACCTAATAACTAGCTGTGCCAATGTTGGGGATCAAAGGTTTGTGATGACAGGCAATGAGATTTTTCTTTGGCGGATTATTTTCTTCTTCAGCCATATTGCAGGGTTTTCCAGCATAAATTTCCTTTTTCAAACTCAATCCCACCACATCTTTTTCTTGCTGCAGGTTGAGGGCAGAATTTATGGTTCAATTAATTGAACAAAGCCATGCAGGTCCTGCAGTAGGAGAGCAGCCCAGAACATCGCACTACCGCCAATATGTCTGTCAGCTTGACGGGTTTGTCTTTTCTAAAAAGCTGCTTTTGTTTCAAGCCAAATGTATTAAAAAGTTTCAATTTTCTTTCAGCAAATACAACATATTTTCATTAGAGGTGCACTGATTGCAGTTTTCCGGCCGATCACAATCCTTAGAAAGCCTTACCTGCTGTTTCTGAGTTTGACTGCTATTGTTTCTGTTTACAAAGTTGCTAACTATAGCAACAAAGCCCCTAACCTGGCAACGGTCTCTTTCACAGCAGAACAACAGGTGGTGGATTGGTGGATAAAATCTGTTTCTAATTTAAATATCAGCCGATCACCGATCTCCCAAAATTAAGGAAATCAAAGTCGATTTAAAAGTGTATCCCAAATTTTCGTAAATGTCTGGATGGTCATCAAAACGGACTATTTTAAACAAATCTGAGTTCTCTTGTGCTCTTTTTTGATCCGCAATAGTTTTGACTTTGTAGCATCCCACAGGATGCCTTGTTTTACCCAGCTAAGAGGCTAATGGCTAGTGTCCATTAGCCTCTTACTAGTGGATACTCTGAGTATCTATTGCTTTCCAAGTATAATTTAACAGGTTCACTCCATTACATATTTTGTCGATTTGCGAATATTGGCTCTCATTACAGATGCCTAGAGGAGTACCAATTACTTAGAAATACTTTTACTGCACATAGAGCTAGGTGGGTGGTGGCAGCGTTTTCCCCTTTAATAAATGAAAAGTTTATTTTAGAACTGCATTTTGTATCGACTCAAATGATCTTTTGAGCGCGAGGAGAAATTTCTGCTTTTAAACAGCACTGTTTAAGACCCTGGCATCATTCTTAAACCATACTGGATAGAAATCTGTGACGGTTAGCAACATGTTCTCTTTCCCCTCAGTGGCCTTTGTGCTGTCTTCCTTGATCCTGTACAGGCTTCAGTCTGAGCTCTTCACCTCCTCCAGGTTCAGAAACTGTACGGCGAAACCAGAACGTGGACCCTCGCCACGTGCTTGGCCTGAAAGCTGCGGTCGGCGTACTCGGACATCTCCACGTCCACGCTGACCTCCTGAGGCCCGCGGAGCTGCTGCACCAGAATCAGCTCACCGGTCTGTCGGTCTGAGCGCTGCATGACGAAGGTGCCTCTGGAGTTGCCCCCCGCTATGCCGAAGCGCAGGCTGTCTGGGCCGGTGCGGCCGGGGGCGGCTGCCGTCGCCATGCGGAACAGCGTGGCGGGGGTCTGCAGCGTGGAGGGCAGCGACAAGTAGTGGAAGGACACGGTCTTAGGAGCCAGATGGCAGGAGCGGCTGTCCATGGGGCAGGGGTTCCTCTCACACTGACTGCAGCACAAGAGACAAAATGTGTCCACTTATGGAAAATACTTGCATCGTCTTGTTCGTTCAGTAGTAAAAAAAAAAAACGTCTAGTGTAGATAGAAGACATAATGTACAGTATTAACCAAGGGTGGGCATTTATTGTATCATATTTCATTTGTTATGATAAATGTCTTATCATGATAACAATTTTGAGTTGTTGTCATGGTAAATTCCAATTAGATGTTTGACTGATGTTCCCAACTGAGTTATAGGTCTCTGTAGCTTCTATTACAAATTATATGAAAAACACTTGGTAAGATTTCATGATTCTGCAGTAATGTTTTCTAACCCTTCCTGTCTTTTTGTCTGGTGTTTGTAACTATCTGGTTTCAACGGTATGTAACGCTTTATTATTAATTTACCTTGACTAAAAAAGTAAAACAAAACACACTCGATAAAACAAGTCATCCTCTTTGGGTCGTCCCCACTTACAAAGGCGATGTCTTGACGTAGCTGACGTTGCCATGGGAACGGGGACACTCGGGGTCGACGCATCGAAAGCCTCCCCCAGTGTTGATGCAAGATGTCCCTCTGCTGCAGTTATGCTTCTGGCTCAGACACTCGTCCACATCTGGAAGAGACAACACAGCACACAGCGGTGGCAAAAGACCGACTCCCTGATTCATGGTTACCACAGTGTGGACATTGGGGTGGAGGTGGAGTGCTGCGCCCTATTTGGGTTTTTAAGTTTAGTCTCTGCTGAACGGCCCTGCGAAGGAAAAAGCGTGAGGTCATTTTTTTCCCAGCTGTGAGGCACCATTACCTTCAGGGCTGAAATACGAAAGCCGGAGCGAGGCCTCAGGCAGACACCTTTGCGGAGAGCAGAAAATCTCTGCTCTTGAGGACTTCTTGTTTAGAGCGTGATGTTTAAAACACAGACATCACGCTCGGTGGACATGCATACCTGCACGGGTCTGCAGCCAAAGCCCCGTCAATGAGCCTTTGTCCTCTGCTCCACCCTGTCACTCACCTTCACAGCTCCGCCCATCTGGAAGTAACTTGTAACCGCCGGGACAGGAGCAGTGGTATGAGCCGGGGACGTTCACACACTCGTGGACGCACAGTTTCCCTCCTTGGTCCAACCGATACACTTCGCATTCATTGACGTCTGCAGAGAGACACTGGTTAAGAGTTACTTCTGATTCTTTTAAGCTAAATCCCTCCACTTTCACAATGTTACTCGAGACGTAAAATCATAAACAACTAAACTCTGACCTAAATGTGTGCTAATCAGCTTTTTGGTCATTCAAGAGGATTATTTTGTTTGCCACAGACGAGCTTCACACATTACTCTGCCTTGTTGCAGCCAAAGAAGGAAAAGAAATTCAGCCCTCAGGTGATATTTTTCTTCTGTAAATTCTGCGCTACATCTGCTACTTGCAGCCGACCATGCAGCCACAGAGAGTTGCTCTGCGGCTGACCTCATGTCCCTAGGGGAACGACTAGACGAAGGAGAATTTCCCCACAGGGATTAATTAATTTAGCGCATAATTACAACTCACCCTGACAGATGCTGTTGTCAGACGTGCCACTCATGTGGAAGCCTGCGTCACAGCTGCAGTGCTGGGCTTGGTTGACTTGGGCGCAGCGAGGTCGCCGACTGAACGCCGGGTCGTTCACGACGCTCCACTCGGGCGGTGCTGCATCAGGGAGGGGACACGGTTACAAAAGCCGGATCGAATTTGCAGACGCGCAGCTGCAAAAACCAACCGAGCAACATCTGGTCACTGACCAGTCTGGGTTTGGTGCTGGCAGTGAGAGCCGCTCCAGTTATGGGTGCAGGTGCATTTGTACTGGTTGACACCTTCCACACACGTACCTCCATTCTGGCAGGGGTTACTTGCACACTCGCTTATATCTGCAGATGAAAACGAAATAAAACATTTCATTGATTTAAAAAAAACACGAAAAAGCCTCCTTTTTACAGGCCCTCTGTAAAGCGATACTGAAGATAGGAACCACCATTGCTATTGAAAATGGATTAGTTGATTGATGCATTTTATTCAGTGTTTTAACACCTCTGATTTGTTTGTCATAGAGAACTACTTCTGCTGCTGAAATGCTGCAGGTTTCCTCCTCTGGGATGATTAAAGCCATATTCTAACATGCGACAACACTTATTCTTCTCACTGTTGCCTCTGTACTAAAAAAGTGGTCAAAAAGTACTTCTTTAAGCCTTATGCATTTTTTTCCTCTTGCTGGCTCAGAACTGAGTAGATGGAGAAAATACAAAGCAGCTGCTACCCTTTAAACTATAAACCAAATGGCAAGCAGTTCCTTTAATTTTTATTTGGCTTGTCCGGTGGTTACCACGGGTACCACTGGACCGTGTCATGAAAAGACAAGCCGCACTTAGATATTTTTAAGCTGCTTTTAGTATTCAGGTTTTTCAGCCTCTGTCATTGCTTTTTTTGGAGAATGAGCAAACCTGGGCCTCTTTTGCTGAGCAGGAATCCTTTACTGTGCAGAGTCAAGCCCCATCGTGTTGCTTTAGCCAGAAAAGTCAATAAATTCATGTCCATGTTCGACTGAGTGTGCTACTTTGAATATTTTTGGAAAGCTCGCCATCAGTTCAGGCTGAAATGACTATCGGTAGCATGCCTGGCATATTTCTGCTCTATCAGACTCTGCTGGTTATAATGGTTGGCTCTAGCCCCATCTATGGAGAGCTGATAAAGAACTGGAGAAACATGAGCAGCAGGGAGGGGAGCTGGTGGTTTATCTTACAGTAGCCCAGGCTCTGATGGTAATGAAGAAGAGAAACGGGGGAAGGCACCCCACAGTGGAATGTAGTACAGGTGTTATTCTGTGTTCAGAGACATTTAATCTCAATTTAACAAGTGCTTCATTCAGTTCACCAAAGAACTGCAGGCATTCTGAGGCTTTATCTTTTTCTCTCCCTTTTCTGTGAACAGCTGTTTGGTTTTTGAGCTTAAGTTTCTCTCAGCACCTTATAAATGAGTAAATTGTTACTTACAGATTTTGAAATTGGAGGCAAGATGCCATATAATCTTGAATTGGTACTTCAAAGCATTAGACTATAAAATAATTTAATTCAAGAGCTTTGGTAGACTTTAGTCATACATAAGCTGGGTTTTCTCCAGTGTATTATAAGCCTGGCGGGCCACCAGGCTTTACTTGCGACCCCACCAGGCTAAAAATGGTTTATTTATTTTTCTATGTTCGCATTTTAAAAAAACAGGTTTTTATGGTGGCTCACAGGTGTCAACGGCTTAACCAGCAGCAGACAGGTGCAAACAAATAGCATTTGCAGCAGTTTGGTTATGATTGCAACATTTTCATTGTGATTATAGCATTTTCTGTGATTTAATAATTTTATTTATGATTTTTTGTGTTTACATTTGTTTTGTTGATTGAAGGTTTTTGCCTCTATTTTGTAATTGCAGATTTTGTTTCTTTGCATCACTTCTCTGTTGCATTTGTTTTTTTGTTTTTTACATGTTTACACATAATTTCGCCGTTTGCGCCTATCGGCCCCTGTACTTTATAGCTGGTGTTCAGGTATTAATCTTCTAAACTTTCAATGACACTTAGTTATCAACTGATATTTTCAAACTTCCTGTCAACTTTAAACATTTTTAAACTGAAAAACGTGACGGGCTGCTGGATGAACGACGGCCCTAGCGCCCATACCGGGCCCAGCAACTTTTCTGTGGGAAACCTTGTGGAGGAAACCCGTTTTATAGTGGCAGCCACTTTAAAACACCCAATGCCCCCTGTCTCACTTTTAGCAAAAGCTAATTGCTTAATAAAAATAGAATTAGACTTGACATATTTTTATATGGGATTGTGATTTTCTCCATGAACTGCTGCTGACCTTTACAAACCGCACTGACGCCAGACCACGTGCCGTTGTCCCGACAAACCCGCGTAGAAGAACCGACAAGCTGGAACCCCTGCGTACAAACGAAATGGACCTCGTGTCCGACGAAATGCTTCGAGCCGAACTTTGTTCCATGAGCGGGGGCGTCCAGGGAGGGGCAGGTGGTCGGCGCTGTGGGGGGAAAGAAGGAAAGGAAGGAGGGTCACATGTGGAGTGAGCCTCCCAGCATCCTCTGGCATTCTTCGCCCGGGGACATACACGTGTCACTGGGCAGCGCGGAGCCTTCATGGGAAACAAATGTTCAAATGCCTCATTTACAGTCAACCAGCGCAGGATCAGCCACTGTTATGGGTCAGTGAAGCCCTACAAGTCAGAATTTATTTCATTTGTTATGCTTTAAAAGTTGAATGGTTACTGGATTTTTTTTTTTTTTTTTGCTTTTAATGAGACTTTCTGTTCTTTCTCCAAGTTGTGCTGCAGTGTTTTTTTTCTCTTTTTTGTTATTTCAAAAAGAAAACTTAGCCAGCTGACTTTCCTCCAAATGTTGGTAAAGTCCAAACCATAGTTTTAGGTCAACAACAGGACAAGTTTATCCTGCTAATCCTTCCTCCGAACATTTTGTATGTTTATGTATCGGAAACATAAACACAACATCTTATTACTGGTGAACCATTAATCCTGTTGTTGGAACACCCTTTACACTTTGTGCCTTTAGTAAAAAATGAAAACAACCTTAAAATGAGATCATTTTTATTTGTAGTTTGAGTAAATTTATTTACAGGAAAACCAAAACAAATCTCATTATAGGAAATATGTTTAGTTTTTATAAAACCATCTGTGCCGTCTTTATTGGCTAACATGTTCTTGTGAAATAAATTGAATAACTTTTATTTATTCTTTTCTGAGTTGATCAAAGTCTTGAAGAATTTTGAATTAGTAACCCTAATCTGGTTCCTTGGAGCCTAAATATTATATGTAACAGATTTTATAGCCACTCTTTAAAACAGGAAAATACAGCAGATCATGTCATTTAAGATGTATATTGATCTCAGTAAGTTGGAAACAAGCAAATAAATTTAAAACTCAGCTAAATGAACCCATATCTGCAGTCGTAGCAATAATTAATTGGGTTAATAATAATGCTCTCCCTACCCCCCACTAAAACATGTTTGTGGTCCCTACAACAACTCGATGTTATCTACATGCTAAGGCAAACCGGAATACTGACTTTTCTGTCCTACTATCACAAAAGAAAACATACAGAGTTTGAAAACTCAACTGGGAATTTCACTGGTATTGCATGTTTCAGTCACATAGCATTAAGATTGAGTTTTTCATTAATATGTTTTCCTTAAAGCCCCTCATGCCCACTGGTTTGTAAGGTGGAGGATCTGTGATGCTGTGGGCCTCAGAAGCCTTGCTACAGTGCAGAGCATCATGATGAATTCAAAACAAAATCCCATTTACACTTCAAATATTGGAGTATGGTGCTGAAAAACTGAAATTGCCAAATCTACACAGAAGTGGTTCATCAGGCACAAAATTTTATATAAAATAGTGGAGTTAGCTGAATAGAGAAATTCATAAACTCCTAATTCTGTGTGATCTAGAGAGATATTTTTAAGGAAGAAAGTTAAAAAATGTCTATCTCTGTGTGTGCTCCAACCTTTTGAAATAGTGTAGGAGAAGACTAAGTGTTGTACTGCGGCCAAAAGAGATTTACACAAAACATGAACAGGGATAAGATTTATTTCAAGGCTTTCTACTTTACTTATCTTTAGCAGAGTAGCTAAAAATACTTAGCTACGAACTTTTTCAACTGTTGTCATGAAAAACATATAAGGATTTCAAAGTAGAAACGTATTCACTACATTATTACTCCTAATGAAGGTGAAATAATATTATTCATCATTTATCCAACTTCAATATTTAAAATACCGAGGTCATTCCTGAGTCCAATATGTTCCGTGGGGAAATAAAACCGGCTTGTAAATGTGTAAATGCAAAAATGATGTTATTTCTGTGGGTTTCTGTGAGTCTTTATCGAGGTCTTACTGCTCTCTATAAAATACCAGCCTCTCCCTGCCTTGTGCAGCACTCTTCAGAGAGTTATGAGCTGGAGGGTCCATCACGAACAAATTTGTCCCGGAGTCTGCCGCCAAGCAACACAATTCCACAAATCCACTTCCCCTGTCAAGTACCAAAAGCTCTGCAACTGAGAAAGTCTTGAACTGCAGGATGACTCCATTACACAACAGCACAGAAAGCTTCATCTTGCCTTCTGTTGTCACTCACTGAGTGAAACCTCGTTTGAAGATCAAATTCAACTTGCGAGTTTTTCCAAAATATTGCAAACCCGATACTTTAGAGTATTCGGTTTTCTTCCACTTGACTGTCCTTCTCTGAAAACCTCAGACAGAGCTTACATCCAGGAACTGGGATGTATCCACAATCCTCGAATTTTTTTTACTTTTTGGTCACGTTACAACTACAGAGACAGATTTCTTTTGTAATAATCTAAGAAATAGGATGTGCATTTGTATAGCTTTTTTTTTTGTTACAATTACAGCTACAATTTTAACACCATTTCCTTCAAGCGTCCCAGAGCATGATTCTGGCATGTTTCCCCATAATCGTTCCTGCTGATATGCTATCCTAAATACTGATCTTTGTATGCAGGTGAAATGTTTTAATTTTGATCTTATTTTGCAAAAGCAACTTCTTCCATAAGAAGTGGCTTTCTTCTCAACACTCTTCCTTGAATTCAGGTCAGATTTGTGGACTTTCCTACATGACCGTCAATCTTTGCAGCTCCTTCAGAGTTGCTATGGGCCTCTTGGCTGCTTTTCTCATTAATACTATCCTGAGCATTTCTGCAGTATCTCCTGTTGGTCTCACATAAGAACCCAATCATGTACATTAAGGTGTATGTGATTGTGGTCATAAAATGACAAATTGTGAAACTTTTCAAATGAATTTTTAGTTTTGAAGGCATAGCACAAAACTTTGTTTTGCACTGACTGCATTGTTAAATGACCTGATTATAGGAACTGTTCCGAATAGTTGGATGTTTTGGATGCTTTTCTATCACATTGTTGTTTCAAAATCCATTGAAAATATGTGTTAAAATAAAATACTGAGTATTACGAGTAATGATGTAGAATATATGAGTCAAACTGAAGGCTCAGGGACCAAATCTGGCTCACCATAGCTTTTTATATGGCTCTCTGCACTTTACAGGCACACATAAAAAGAACCTTCAAAACACCATAGCTTTTTGAAGGTATTTAATTTTAAGAAGTATTCATTGAATGCAGAGAGAGCTTTTTATTCATATTTTAGCAGTTTAACAGGTTTTTATCAATATAACAACCAACCCTGTGAGGAAATTCATGATCTTGATATGGATCCAAAACGAAAATAAGTTTGACAGCCGTGTTGCAGAAAAATAAAACAGTGGATTCAGCAAATGTACCAAGAAGTTAAGGTTGTGTTTTTTGCTCTTTTATGCAAATCAAGCCACATCATATAGCATAAATAACAATTCAGTCTAATAGAAGACATTCAAATAAACGGAATAAAATCATCTTTTTCTTGAAGTTGTCACAACAGGGGAACCGCTAACAATAATCCAGATGATGATCAGGTTTTTACTCACCAGCTGACTGATCAGCTTGAGGTAACTTGGAGACGGAGTTCTGAAGCGACGCCAGCTTTGACTTCATGATCCGGAGACCTTCTGTGAACCGGATCTCCTGGCCTTTCAAGAACTTCTCCATCTGACGCAGCACTCCCACCACCTGGTGCTTATCCATGCAGGACTGCTGGTAAAACGCGACGGGCCGTGAGCCGAGCTAGCAGTAAAAAGGAGTCTTGGCAGGAAAGAAAGTCTTTGAATGCAACGGGGGCATGAGGGTAGAGGTTACCTCAGTTTAATGGTGGCAAAACATGGGTGGTGAATAAACAGCGTCATCCAGATGTGAGGGATGATGTAGTGTAATAAAAATAAGTCAGCATGGAACAGAGTTCCCATGGTTACAAACTGTTTTCCATGTAATTAGAACCATATTAATGACATATTTTTGTTGTGGTTAATGGTTCAATTTTAGACCCCACAGCTGAACCATCTCGGTTTCTGACTCCCCTCACCTCCTTTCGCTTCCACTACCACATCCCCAGTGGCAGACACAGCTGGACTAAAGATGTCTGGCAGATGTGAGGGGAAACTAAGTCCAAAATGTTGTTTCTCTGCATTTTAAAAATTTTTTTTTAGCATAACCACAGGTAAAGGTACATGTTCATTTGGTTAATCCAGCACAAAAATAGCACGGGTGCCACAGTTGCTTTGGAGAGAAAAAATGCCATTACAGAATTCCTCAAAGAAAGTGCCTTTAATCCTTTCAGTAGGGTTGTTAATCACAAGCTCACTGGGACAATTTCCCCTTGCAGCATACCTTAAATTCCTCCTCTAGCATATGGAAGGCTTTGTACAATTGCAATTAGTCTCAGTACATTAGAAGTGCAGCTCAGAGTCTGGCCTGTGCTTATTTTACCTGCTCCAGGCGAAGGGGAAATGCCACCAGCTGACAAGACATGGGAAGATTCACATCCAGATGTAACTTTTTCTTTTTCCTTTTTCTTTTCAAACAGTAGGAAGTAGTTTCCCAATAGTGAAAACAGTAAAATATGATCACAGAAGTGACAGCCTACAGCAGCTGAGGCCAGGAGGAAAAGTAAATGATCAAGACAGCTAAGATATGAGAATAATTTGTGAAATATATTTAACAGTGACTTCCACAAAACAAACTGCAGTGGGAGTTATCAGGATTTTACATTGTAGACCGAAACAAAGTTGGGCAAAATTGTGAAGTGGAAGAGCAACAATAAATGGTTTTCCAAATAAAATTCTGAAAAGTGTGACTTTTATTAGTATTCAGACCTTCTAGATAAGCACCACTTCAACCAAGTGCCTTCAGGAAGTCATCCTTAATAACAGAGTCCATCTGTGAATAAACCAATTCATGCATCTATTTTTTGAGCCATCATCTATCTCCAGTTGTCATTGGATGAGAGGCACATTAAACCTGCAGAGCTCCAGGCTACGTGTACGTAATTTATTCTCAATATCGGTAAAGTTGTTCAGTAAACACAGTCTGTCAGAGAACAATAGTGAACATCATAACGATCTAGGTTTTATGGCTCTCGAAAGTCAACTCACATTTTCTCAAACACACCATCCCACTGGTGAAACATGGCAATGGTAGCATCATGCTGTGGGGTTCTACAGCAGGGACAGGGAAATTGATTGGAGTGGCTAGATGAAGAAAATACAGGGTAATCCTAGGTGACGGCTGGGGTTGAGTTTTGTCTTTTAGCCGAACAAAGACCCCAAACATTCAGCCTGAGCGACAGTGGAGGAGTTATAATCTCAATCTATGAATTAATAAAAGAATGTGCCACACTTTTCAAATTATTATTTGTGGAAAAGGAGGAAAACGTCTCATTTTCTTGCCACTTTATGTGTGTTACACTGGTTTATCATAAAAAATGCATGTGGAAGAAAGTTCAAAAAGTGTGATTTTGCAAGTGGTGTATTATATCAGAAATTGTTGACAGACATCCATTGTATCAATGCTGTTTACCCAGATTCTTTAGACATAAAGCTGACTAAAATCTCCTACCTGAAGAGCTGCATGGCCGCAGTGAACAGCTGTCAAGCACAGCAAAACCAAACACCTGCTTCGGAGAGACAAAGCCATTTCTGAAACACCAGCCGTCCAGTTGATATCCCTTTAAATGTTTGGCAGACTTCCGTTTGTTTTTTTTATTGTGCTTGAACAAATCCCCATAAAACAAAGTCGGAATGTCCGGTCTTGTCTGAGGCGATGCTCATCAGGTACCCGAAACAGAGATGCGCTTTTCTCTCCGCCTGAACTCGTGGAAAGTTTAACCCAGCCTCTCTGAGCTCTGCGGGATACATTGGTTTGCTGCGGCTAGAATCCCTCCCACTTTCTCATTCTTACATTTCTTTAACACTGACAGGAAAAATAGTTTCATTAAATGCAGCTACAGTAAATACAAATATTTCCACAAGTTGATATGACAATCAGTGGAACTGAGGGACATATGACATGATTTTTTTTATTTTGTAGAGTGAATGACTCGAATAATTTTCTACATATAAAATACCTTAAATACAGAATTATATTCAGAAATTAAAGTCCCGCATGAATATCACTGTGTTGAATTTCTGCATAAACAATTTTCTTTTTAATCTCAAGGTTTTTGTGACACCTGCTGGTCAATTTTGGTATTACAAGACATATTGTGTGGCACATAGAAACTCGCCACTTAAATGTGAAATTAAACATATACTTGCTGAAATACGCGTAGGAATTATTATTATTATTATTAATAATAATAATAATAATTTTTATGTTTATATTTAATGTTAATACCATTGTCTTATTTTATCTTGTCTTTTTATTATATACTATAATTTCTTCATTATTATTATTATTATTATTATTATTATTATTATTATTATTATTATTATTATTATTATTATTAAAAAAACAAGATTTAAAGGTTTTACATTTGTTTGGAGCATTCTCAGAGGTAAAATAATGTCCATATTAGTGCATTTTAATCACATTATGTCATTTTATTTTCTCGGTATTATCTCTCAGTGATGACACCAAAATTTTTACATGCTATTTAACACAAACCAACACATCAAAAGTAGTTGAATGAAGTCTGGAATGTTTCTTTTATTTCGAAAATCCAGTTTCCAACCCAGCTTGCATTGGTTTTCCATATAGAACTTGTCACTCACAATATGGCGGACACGTCGACGTATCTTTTTCACGGTGCAACAAAGCCAACGGTCTCTGGTTGATTTCGCCACGGACAACCGGAGACATACGGTGTTGCCGATAAGGTGATAAGTAAAAAAGACCACGGCTAGTAGTTTTACACATTGAATGGGGGGGTTTAAATTCATACAACTAAAAGCAAAAGCAATAACTGCGATGGAAACACTAATGATGATTTTTCAGCTAACATGTTGAAATCGACTGACATTTCTACAAGCCAATCAGAAAAGCCGATTTCTCTACCCGTGCCATTTTTAACCAATCGCTGAGCGAGAGTTGCTGTTCCCAAGTTAGGTAGATCCGCCTCGACTATAAATGGGCGGAGGAGTCATTGTCGAGGAATGTGCAGCATAACTCAGAAGCCATTTTGTGATGATATCCCTTGTTGAGAAAGCCTGTGAGGATGCTGAAACCAGCGAACATGGTTTACATTTCTGTTTGTTTCTCCCTCCGTCTCCTCTATTTTCACCGTGGCAGCTGTCAACCGACGGGACATTAGCAAAGCGGGGTGTCGAGCTGTGCTCACAGGGTTAAAACGCCACTGAAAATGAAAGAGGAGAGTGTCTGTTTACTGTCTCTGTCGAGACATGTAACACCGTGAGTCTTTTCCAGTCTGAAATCTTCCAGCATCTCTCACAAACCAACCGTCTCCTTTCAGTGACCGTGTTATAATTCACTCTCGTTACCGGGGGAGAAGGAGAAGCAGATCCGTTATTTTTTATTATTATTTTTTGTTTCTCTCTCTCTCTCTTTCTCCAAATGGCTTCTGTGAGCCTTGTTTCCAGTCCCCCAGCCCCTGTTCTTGACAAAAACATGACAGACTCTGAGCTTGCAGGGGATGAAAGGTCGAGTAATATTCTTAATACAATTCTTACTACGCTCATCTGTGCGATTCAGTGCTGTGGGTCTACATGCTTTGTGTTGCTGTTTATTGCAGACATTTCCAAGGTTCCTCCCCCTCTAAATTTTGTTTTTGCATGTCTTTTTGGTGCATATCTGTGCAAGCGGCCTATATTTTTCATCATCGTGCCGATGATTCATTATCATTTCCATGCGAGGTAGCAGACCTGATCGTCCTGTTGTTATGCTGCTGGGATTCATAGAGCTGTTGTTGCCATCTGCAGGGTATTATGCAAATAACTAATGACGTAAGCACCACGCCCATCGTGCTGACACACTCCCCCTGGCGGTCAACTGGTAGAACTGGTCAAAAAACGGTTCACAAGAGGTTGACGTTTGTTTCTTAAATATCCAGGCCTTTATACTCGTACTGTTAATTTTTATTTTCAAACTTTGAATTGTTCTAAAAACTTTGAGCAAGGAACTAACCATTTGCAGAAAATGCTTACGTTCAGGTGTATGCGATTTTGTGCCGATTTAGTCTATCAAAAACGGGATTCAAAATAATTTGCAATTAATTTGCAGACACTAAGTTTGACTAAAAGTTCTCAGCTCAGAAGATTTATTTCAGGTTCTAGTTACTTAATTACTGAAGTATCACTGAGCTGTAAAATTAAATTATGAAGATGTATGCTTATTATTTAAATAAGACTGTCAATATTTAGTGTAGTTTCAGGCATGACCCTATGAGATTGTTAAGGCAGGATAACCTGAAGTGCAATACCACAGTATTTACACAGAAAATATTTTTGTATTCATTTGAAACAGAAAGGCAACATTTATTCTTGAAACAATATATTTAATAATAAAGTTTTGATACAAGGTAGAGTTCATGGTGCATAGATGGCCAGGATCTACTGCAACAAAACATCCCCAAACCATGACACTTCCAGCTCTGTGCTTCACAGTCGATATGACATTCTCTTCCTTGAATGATGTTTGTAGTTTATTCCATACTTGTCCTCTGTTCTGGTGTCTGAATAATTCAGTTAATTAATCCAGTCTTCTCTGTGGCTGTGGACTGGCCTACATTTAGAAAGAGAGAGCAAAGGTGTCCTTTTTCCTCACCTAACCTATGAGTCAAACTTCTTCAGCTTCTTTCTGATTGTTGACATATAGTTTTATGTCAACTGTAGGACACTTGATGAACTTTTAGGGCTTTTGGAGACTTTTATCATTTTGCAGCTGGCTGTTAGAGTGATCGTACTTAGATGAACCTTGTTATGTTGCCACTTGTTTTAAAATCTGGTTTCTTTATTGAACCATCTTTAATTCACGTCCCAGGCTTATAGGGTGCTACAATTTAGATAGGTTTTTCTATAATTTTCACTCAGGAGCAAACTACACTATATTTATACATGGTTTTGTAATTGGACATGTTATAACATTTTTCCAAAGAAGTGTTAAAAGATCCACATTTTTTAGTTTGAATAGTTTGGTTATTTTACTGGTACACATGAGTTTTTTTTTGTTTTTTTTAATGACACAAAATACATATATAGATAGCAAAAATTGTCTCTTGATGAAAAAGTTGAAGTTTTTATTGTTTATTTTTTTGTTGTTTTTTTTAGTCGGCAGTAACCTGAGAGGAAACTGTTAACTAAACCTACAATACTTTCTAATGTCAAGCTGTTTTTGTCCTTCTTTTCCACCTGCATTATATTTATTAAATTGATGAGATGTTATGAAAATACATTAAAACCAGAAAGGAAATTGATATGCCCCACACTGATATTAAACTGCACCCTAATAATAATAATAATAATAATAATAATAATAGATAAACATTTTTATATATGTATGCACAATAGTTTTGCTGTTAATAGTTATGTTTTTTAGTTTGCAGTTTTTATAACTTTTTCCTGTGAATCACAAGTTTAATTATTAAAATATGTGAGTTTAAATTTTTAATTAGTTAACCTCTGCAAATCTATAGAACATTAACCAACCTTCAATAAAGCAGCTACTGATGGGTTCATTTGAAGACAAAAAGAAAACAGTCATGTTGTTTTTGGTGCACAAAATTTTAGAGGTGTAGTAAACTTTGACATAATTGCTCGTCCAGCAGAATGTGATGTGTACATTTAATTGTACTTGTTAAAATATTAAATTATTATTCTGCCAAATTTGTCAAAAAACATTTGGGGTGTTTGAGAGGCTGACTATACTTATGACTTTTAAAAAATCTAGATATTTCTATTTAAAATGATATTGAGCTTTGTATTAATGTAACATGTTCCTTCCTCTTAGGGAGGATGGTGAACTGGAAGATGGAGAAATTGACGATGAGGGAATTGAGATTGAGGAGGAGAACAAAGAGGCTGCTGAGGTAAAGGATGACAACGAGAAAGAAAAGGAGAAGGAAAAGGAGAAAAACAAGGAGAAAGAGGAAAAGGCACGAAGACACGCAAGGAAAAGATACAAAAAGACCAGAGAGAAAAGGAAGTCCAAAAGGAGGAAACGTGAAAGGCAAAGAGTAAGTCGAGAAAAATCACATCTCAATAAATATATATATAACTATGTGAACAGAAAGCATCTTTATCTAACAGCTTTTGTGACTTACTTGTGAAGGGTATCTGTGACATTTTCTCTGCAGAAACACAAAATCTTACTAAGTATTTTTGGTCTAGTTTATAGTTCAAATATCTTAGTACACTATGAATAAGACAAAATAACTTATAAGTAACTTTTAAGGTGTAGGAGCTTGTTTTAAGTGCATAATTCTTGAATATTGATTAAAAAGTACTAATGGCACTGGCAATTCTTTTATTTATAATGTGACAGAAATGTCTTGTCAAAAATCTCTTGGTGTATCTGGTATTTTCATTAATATTAAGGAATTATTTACTTAAAACAATCTCCTGTATCTTACTGAAAAGTAACTTTTAAGTTAGTTTTATCGTATTGCACGTGTACTAAGTTATTTGCACTAGAAACTAAACAAATGCTTAGTAAGATTTAGTTTTTTTCAGTGTTGCCTGACAGTTGGCAGTGAGAGATGAGACCATATTTCCAAATGTAGAACCTGTTGTAGTTTATCTTTCCTAATCCTCTTGTTAGTTTGCGACCCAAGAGAAAAAACAGACTGGAGCCAGCAGGTGTCGAGTACTCAATGTTTTTCTTTTATCTTTAGTTCAGTTCAGTGTACAGCATGGCTATAGGATCACAACAAGAAGAGGGAAGAAAATCTCTCTCTCATCTGGATCACCCGGTTCTTAAAGGATTGGCCTGCACAAAGATTAGAGGAGTGGAGACATTTCCAAAAAGAAAGAATAAACATTTGCACTAAACTATATTCCTAACAAAAAAATATCTTCACACATACAATTAACTCAAGCAAAACTAGAAACAAAAACAATATGGGCCCAAACAAAATCTAAAGTACATCTCTCCTCCCTCTCAGAAAATGGATTTTCCCAATGAGGCTGATTGGCAACACCAGGTCCTTGTCAGCACTGCTCATGGGCGCTTCCATGGCAATACATGACCAGGTGACCTCAAAGAGATGAAAAGATGATTAAGTAAACAAATCAAACAACCTCCCCAAACAATACATCCACCTAAATAAACCAGAATATATAAAATACACAGAAAACAGCACCTGTTAGAGAGGGGGTTAATCCATCACACCTCTAAATCAAAAACAGGCACAGCTTTGCTGCAGCTGAATATTTTTGCATTCATTGGTAGTTGGTTAATTCAGAATCCGGTTTTCTTTTGTCCTTTTCTCCTCAGCATCATTCCCCCTCCAGCAGCTCTAGCTCTGACAGCTACGACTCGGACTACGACCGATCAGAAAGGCCCAAAAGCAGGAAGGGCCAAGGCTACGGCCGCGACTCTGACAACCAGGCCTCTCAAGTGAGTTTATCACCACCTCTACACGCCTCACTGGTAGCTTTTTGAGGATTAAAAGAAGATATTGCTCTGTTTGTTTCAACCAACAGCATTCAAAGGGACTCCATGGCAACTCGAAGAAGTCATCCCCGCAAAAGAGCAGCGATTTTGATAAATACAGCGACGATTACAGCGATGATAATAAGTATGACTACGATGAGGAAGAGGAGGATTATGAAGACGACATGTCGGAGTACCAGCAGTCTAAAGATGGGTGTCAGGGGAAGGGACGCTACTCAAAGGACCAGATGAGCAGAGGAAGCTTGAGAGGGATGAAGCAACAGCAGTGTACGAACCGGTTTAAAATATGAACATGTCTACCTTCAGACGTTTATCAGCATTTACTGAAGATTACTGAGGTTTTTCAGCGAAATATTGAGAGACGTATTTATTTTATTTTCAGTCGGACAGAGAGGAAGGGGCAGAGGGAGCGGACCAGGAAGAGGGCGAGGGATGCTCCTGAAAAACAAGAAACTGAAGGGCAAACCGTGGGGAGGACGCGGCCGTGGCCGGGGAGGAGACCAGGGAATGGAGGCCTTAGGCCCAGTAAGTACCGATAAACTCATACAATTTTCTGAGAGTTTTCATTTCTATATCTCCTGTAGAAATGAGGCTTGATTTTTATTTATTTTGTGCTGCAGGAGGGAAAAATCTCCTCTGGCTTTCAGAAGAAGCGACCGATCATGAGCAAGGAGTTCATCAGCCAGCATACGGTTGAGCACAATGGTAGATTCATCTGCAAGTACTTCCTTGAGGGTCGCTGCATCAAGGTAAGGAGACGTCTGGATGTTCAGCTTCTTCTCACAGTGATCACTGGTGATACTTAAACATTGTCTTTTGTGTTTGCACAGGGGGAACAGTGCAAATTTGAACATGAGCTGGTTGTGCCTGATAAGAAAAAGGAACTCTGTAAGTTTTACCTGCAAGGATATTGCAGCAAAGGAGATCACTGCATTTACATGCACAATATCCTTCACTGAATGTTCTTAATTGTGTTTATGTGCAGAGTCTGGAAAAGTATTCATACTGCTTGACTTTTCTTGCATTTTGCCACATTATAACTACAAACTAACTATACTTTAAATGTCTTTGTAATTTTAATCTTTATTTGTTTACTGTGGTTTTTGGTGCTGTTTTGTTTTCTCTAATCATCTCTAACACGGCCTCAAAAAATCTGTATTAATATTAAATTACACAAAGGTAGACTATTTGATAATTAGGTGACTTTTTCTCAATTAATTGCACTGCACTGAATTTAGGAGAATCTTTTCCAAATGTTTGTAAAACTATTCAGGCCACCATTTATCTTATTTATTCTATTTTACTTAATTCCCCTTTGGGAATTAAGTTTGTACTGTACTTTTGACTTTAAATTGAATAATTACTTGTATTTATTTTCCCAGTCACAATAAGATGCCAATATTGCACCAATAATATTTATTGAAGTTTACGGGTAATATTGCAACAAAACTAGAAAGTTTATACTTGTGTAAATGTTTTTTTTTAACACACTGAATCTAACCTCCTGATTAGGTTCCTTAACCTTTATTTGCACATGAATACCCCTGCAAGTTCTTTCACACAGGAGCCAAATGTTATCAAGGGGACAACTGCAAATTTTCCCATGATCCTTTGAATGATGTCACAAAAGAGCTGCTTGATAAGGTAATCTTTAATCTTGTACTAGGGGTATCCAAGTACGGCCCAGGAAAATGGAAAATGTTAGCTACAACACAAAGTATTCGTCTTTTTATAACCAAGAAAAGGTTGAACCGTTTCTATCTAGTGACTTTTACCAAAATCTCTGAAAACATTTTGAAAACTAGATGCCTTTCTTTAAATACAGAAGATGTGGAAAATCATTTTAAAGTTTTATATCTACCGTTTTATATTCCATTTTATTTTGGCCAATAATTCTTTCCCATGTGACCAAAACCTTTGGACACTCTTGCTTTAGGCGCTCATTCTCCACGCTGCTAATCTGAGGTTTTAACGTTTCCTCTCTCTGATTCATGTGACAGATAATTAACACGGAAGAGGAGAACGCCCGGGAGGATGAGTTGGAACTGGAAGATCTGAGAAAGCAGGGTATCGCCCCACTACCAAAGCCCCCTCCTGGAGTGGGGTTGCTGCCCACCCCGGGTCAGAGCAGTCCAACAGATGGGGCATCTTGTCAGGGTGGAAAGAAGATTCCCTCTCTGTTTGAAATCAAGGTTCTTCCCACTGTGGACTTGGCACAAAAAATTGCTTTAAGGTAACCAAAATATTCTTAAATCAAAGTGATATAAGAGGTGACCTATTATGCTTCCTTGAACAGGTTAAGATAGGCCTGTGGGTTTCATTTTTTGCACAAATTCATTCCTAAATGATAAGATTTTATTCTGGTCAGTTCTGCCTATTTTGAGCTTCTTTATGAATGAGACGTTTTGGGGCATCTTGTCACTTTAAATCCAAATAAGCTCCTACTGACCACACCCCCCAACTCAATCTGAAAACTTCTTTACACAATTATAGAACTGTACATCATTGAAAAGTAAAAGTAGAACCTCCTGCACAACCAGCAAGAAAGCAGCAGGTGGTTTCTGGTTGACAAGTCTTTTCCAGCAGCCATTGTACAACACAAACAGCAGTAAAACCAGATGACCAAACATGCTGGAACGCAGCTCAGGTTGCTAGGTGATGGGCGGAGCTCCACTGGGGTTGCTAGGTAACAGGCTGGGCTTTGCTGAAGTCACTAGGTCAGGGGTAGAGCCTGCTGATTTGTGACGTTATATTCAGAAAATTTTTGAAGTGGGTCACTTTCCAAAAAATGACTATCTTTTTTGTTTGTTTTTGAAACAACTGGAAGTACAAGAATGTAGAAAATGGGAATTTTGAATAATATTTTTAAGCTAGAACATTTCTTCACTGCAACGATCATCATTGTCTTTCAGCGGCTCCAACTTCTCCCAGAATCAGGCGGATGGGTCCGAGGACACTGCTGCGGCTCCGGTACCAGCAGCTGAATCAGATGTTCCTATGGGTCTCCCCACGGGGCCAACGATGCCTCAGAGTCCCCCAGGAAAGCTTCCCCCTCACGGGTTTCCAATGCAACCACCACCTCCCCCTGGCCAGCCCCCACCGTTTCATGGAGCCAATATAAACCAGCAGATGAATATGCAGAAGCCTCCGTTCCCACCAGACATACAGATGCTACAGAACATGTTATCCTTCTCGTCGTTTGGTCAGAACCCAGTGGATTTATTAAGCAGCTTCTTTCAAAACCCGGCCGTTGGTCAGCAGGAAGGTCAGTAGTAATTTAAAAGAGCAATTAAATCAGTTTATTTCCCTTCATTTGTTACTAAATATAGATATTGTTTTCAACAATGTAGTGGAACCTGGTCAGGCCTTCATACAGAACCTTCAGCAGCTCATGGGTGCAGAGTCACAGCTGCAGTCTTTGCCACCAGCGGTGCAGAAGGCCATCTTGTTACACCTGACACAGCAGCAGCACGAAGCCCAGAGCAAAGAGCCACACAGAGCAGATGGACAACCTGATAAGAACGACAACAGAGGTGAGGGGATGGGTTTATTTGCTGACTGGAGGATTTACTGATGGTAAATAACATCAAATTAAATGATCTTCCTTTTTGACCTGCATTTGGAAAGGCAGTACATTAAAACAGGCCATTGTGACAATTATAGTATCTTGACAATTAAATACTCATGCCCTTTCAATGTTTTCTACATTGTCATTTATTGCCCAAAGTACAATAATACACCATTCCTTGTGTCATGTTATAGCCTCAAACTTGCCATCAATTAACTAGAATTTAATGGGACAGATTAATACGTAAGCCTGACTTATAAGTCTTTTTTACACAATAATTGCAATACATTAAAAATGCAAATAATTTTATATTTTTTAAAAAAAATAAGAAAATAAATATTTTATTTCCCAAAGTACCATAATACACCATTCCTTTGTAGAACATTTGATCATTTGTGATTTTTTAAATGTATTTTTAATATTGTACAAAATAGGCTGAAGTGGTTAAATGAAATAATCTGCAGAATTTGCCAATTTTTTAAATCATTAGAATAATTGATAACTGCAGTACTAAAATAACTGTTTGTTGCAGCCCTACTTAAAAGTATCAAATAAATGACACTGAATATAAATGTTTACTTAATTTTTGTGAATCTATTAATGCAAAAAAATATACGACCAAGTATAATTTTTCTCTCCGCTTCATATTTAAGTGCTAGTTTTTGCTTATCTGTGTCATACAATATAAAATTAAATAATCAACAAAAACAGTGATTATATTGCGATGGAATGTAAAATGGCAGCTTTTTTGTTTATAACATATTTTTCTGTAGATGAAACAACAAACTGGTACTCAAGCGATGATGAGGATGGGGCCTCTTGTGTCTCCTCCATCCTGAAATCTCTGAAGAAGCAGAACGAGATGCAGCAGAGTCAGTCCAAGCCCCTCCATGCTGCGTCGGCAACCCCAGCTCTGGGCGACCCCAGGCTCATGAAGGAACGAGCCCCACCCAGCGACCCCAGGGTCAAGACCGACCCTAGACAGCGACTCCAGGATCCCAGTAAGGAGCTGGACGGAGCAGCGGATCCAAGACTCCCCAGAGACCCCAGGAAGACGAGACCCGGCGATGTTGGCCGCCAGCAGAGTCATCCTGCTCCTCAAAAGGCTCCAACAGGAGAGGAGGATGAGGAAGGAGAGCGGGAACTGAAGGACAGAGCGGTTCTGATCCCTCTGGAGGCCAGCCCTGGCATGGTGCTGCGGGACCCTCGCTGTCAGCTGAAGCAGTTCAGTCACATTCGGGTCGACATCCTGCTCCAGCGCCCCGCCTTTGCTCAGACCGTGGTGTGGGCGCCGGAGGACCTCATCCCTTCACTTGTCCCCAAACAGGAGCACTCCATCAACCTGCCGCTCCCCCCGCTGATCGCCGACGCTCAGATGAACAGAACCAACCAGCCCGACCATTCAATAGTCTCCAGCCCGCCGCCGTCCGACCCCAGACTGGCGGCCGCCCGTCTAAAGGAACGTTTGGGCCGGATCCCCGGCGGATCCCTGGAGACTCGATCCTCCACGGAGAGGCCTGTAGATCCACGGCAACAGAAATCTCTGGACCCCAGACTCAAGCGGAGAGGGAGTCTGGACTCCAAAGTGCTGGGTCAGAAGGAACCCCCCTCAGCGGGAGGACCGGTGGACCCCAGGCTTCAGAAGGCCGGCGCCAACTCGTCTCCCCCAGCTGCTCAAGGCAAGCCGGTCCCTGAGAAACTGCCGCCGTATGCCCCCCGGTTGGCTTCGTCCGACGGAGGGCTGGAGAGTCCCACCACGATCCTCGGGGGCATCAGCTTGTACGACCCCCGCTCTCAAACCGACCCAGCTCCGCCTGCCTCACCAGCACGCAGGGAGCCGCTCGATCCTCCTAAAAAACCAGGGATTCTGAAACAGTCATCGAAAACGGAGATCTCTCTGGCACCATCTCTCTCGCCAACCCAACGAAGCGGCTCCTCCGAGGAGGTAAAAAGCACAGAGGTCGCCTCCCAACAGATTCCTCCTGCTACTTCCTCCAACGGAGCTCCGCCTGCCTCACCAGTAAAACCCCCTGCGGTTCATAACCTCCCCATCCCAACGCTGGCCGGGCTGATCCGGCCGCAGTACGCTGACCCCAGGCAGGCTAAACAAGGAGGACAGGGGACTGCAGGACCGCAGGAAGAGACAGAGGTCAGCAAGGACCAGGAGGGGAAAACGGAGGAGGACAAGGACAAGGAAGAGGAAGAAGTTGTGGAAGAAGAAGCAGAGCAGAAAGATTCAGATGAGACGGACGACAGGACACTGAAAGACGTGTTCAAGACTTTTGATCCCACTGCTTCTCCTTTCTGTCAGTAGATTCTTTAGCGTGGAAATTTAAAGCAACAAGTAAAGCTACAGGATGCAACTATTATAAAAATGGTCTTTTACATATTTGTTAAAACTGTCACCATTTTGGGACAGTTTGAGACAGATGATCTGTCCTTCAGACAGCTCCTTACCGAGCTTCTATTCGCTGTCTGAAGAAATGAACCGCTTTGACCAAAAACAACCAATCAGAGCCAGGAAGAGGGTCTGAGCGCCGTCAATCATTTTCATGTATTTGCAGCTCAATGTGATACTGGCGGACACACAACTTAATGTTACAGGAAAACCATTTATCCGCCATCATCAATGGTTATGGTAACAAGCCTGAGAGGAGGAGGACGAGCAGCACCTCACTGAGGGTGATTGACAGCACTAAGACCCTCCTCCTGGCTCTGATTGGTTGTTTCTAGTTGGAACTGGGGGTACCTGGACATGGCAGAGGAGCTAGATTGTTTTCATTAATTATATGACTGTCACAACAGAGGCAGTTTTGACAAATATGCAAAAAAAAAATTTAATAAAAATTGCATACTGCAGCTTTAAGTTTTGTAAAACATTATCACTTATCTTTATTTAGCAATACATGGCTCTTATTTATTTCTGTAAATAATCATGTACAGATTATCACAGCTTCACATGAAAACAGGAGTGTGGGAAAAGTTGAGGTGTTATGTTTTTGATTATGTTCATGCAGACAGACTATTTTGAATATATTCACTACAGTATTTATTCCTTTCCACTGAGAGCTAATTATGTGTCCTTACTTTTATATTTACATTTTTTACCAGAACCAGAGATTAGCTTTTAATTTGTCAATGACTTGACCTTTTTAGAAAATCAAGAGAGTCCTTTCATCATATGCATCATGAAATGGTATTTCAGATTTATTTCCATGCTGCTACACATTTTAAAAGTTCTGTACAGTTAATGCGTTTTGCTAAAATGTTTGCACTGCGTCATTTTAGCTGAGCTTGCTATAGTTTCTTCTTTTTGCTGTTTATATCAGGCATTGGGAACTCAATATGACTGCAAGGCCTTGCAAATGCATTTGTATCTTTTATGCATTTTTTCATGTTACAAACGTATTATTGGGATTTTATGTGGGGGGGAAATGTAGATTGTTCTAAAAGTTGGAATTGTGTTTGTTTGTATTCAGCACCAAGAGCCAGGAACTCATTTAAAGTCGTTTGGGGTATGACTATGAATGTTGCTCATTCTTCACTGGAAAGCAGTTCAAACTGTGTTGGACTGAGAGAAGACTGTATGTTGTCATTAATTTGCTTTGAACTTTGACTGGGCATTTTAACACGTCATAAACCTTCCCATTGTTGCTTTTAGTGCTACTACTAGCAATAATTTTGGTAATTGATTAATAAATTGGAGCAAAGGATTACTCTGCAGCTAAAACAACATACTACCTACATCAACATGTCAAAGCTCAGTCCTTTCTGAGCTTTGACATGTTGGATTATCTGATTAATATTTGGATTAATCAAGCAAAGGGGCTGAATACAAATACGGTACACGCCACGCTTCTGAATTTTATTTTTGCTAAATGGTGTTTCATTTCTCTGTCACTTTTAGAGATGTGTTGGTCTGTAATGCCAGTGGTTATAAGGTGGCAAAACGTGTATTATTTCATGGATTACACTCACTCTTTAATCCACTGTACATGTGCCATTTTACAAAGGAAATACACTGACCAGTTTAGAGGTAGCAGGTAAATGTTTATTTTATGTCCTAAAAATGATAAACAAAATGAAAAATGGATGAAAACATTTTTCCGTGTATTTTCTGTACAGAAATATTATCAGAAAGGCATTACAAGTAAATGTATATATGTAACAAATGTGGCCCTTATCGCAATTTCTATCTCTGTTTGCCGTTTGTAGAGCACTGTATTTCAGCCTGTATTCATAAAGCGAGAATGTTATAGAATGAGGCATTTCAGTAGCGGCAGCTTTTCTCAGTAATGTGTGCTGCTTTTTGTTTTCCTAAAAAAATGTAATGTTTTCTTTTGTTATTTTCTCTGATATTTTTCATTGTAAATGTGCATTTTATATTAAGTGTACAGTGTGTTTTACTGAGTGCTTCATGTATAAACAGATTTTTATTCCCGTTCGTATGGTGACACCAGCTTTTCGGTTTTAACTACACATGCTCATCATTTAAGTGGTTTTATTATGAATATATCGAATAAAGAAGTGAAACAAATTCACATTGTAGCTTTTATGTCAGTTCCTGTCTTACTGGTACAGTTTGACATATTAGTTCAATTTTAATATCTGACACTTTCATTGACCTTGTTCTTTAGTAATATATTGTAAATATAATTTTGTGTTTATTTTAAGCAGAAAGTGCTGTTTATGATGTTCAAAAACAACAGTTTTTCTCCAAAATATTCTTTCAGGACTTTCAGATCTAGCCAAAATCTCAAAAATATGTTTATATTGCATCCAAAAGGGTTGGAACAATAAATATTTGATAAAACATTTTTTATCTGCTATTTGTATTTTTAATGTGCAATTTTCTAGCTTTGAGCTTTCCCTCTTATCCTTATTGCAAATAGTGGCTTTCTTATCACCTATGTTTCTTTTTAACTTAATTAAAATAATAGACAATAAAGTAAATCTTAGTGTGATCAAGTCTAATCATTGATTACCTTAACAGATAACTCTCACTTGTTGTTCTTGTCATCTTAGAAGATCCTAAATTATTCTTGGAATCTGTATCTGAGATTCCAAGAATTTAATTGCTCTTTTAAATTTCAAGATCGTTTGACGAGAAAGAAAAAAGTTCATCCTCTAATTGTTTTTGTTCAAAGATTATAAGCCTGATTTGACCACATTACGTCTAGTTGTTTTGAACGTACAGAGCTGTTTACTTGAAGGTAGTTCTTGCATTAACCTGGGGGGCGAGACTGGGAGCTAAAGCGTGTGATGAGGTTTTTCTTAAACCAAGATCATCCGTTTCTGGGTTAGTCGTCTGCTGGGCTCGATAGATTTCCAAATTTTTCTTCCACTGGAAGCACAAGGCTGTTGCTTCTGCACCGTCTGAGTTTGGCTCCGGCTGCTTCAAACCCTGGAATGATGGAAAAAAACTCAACTCAGAGGCTGAGAACAAAAAACAAAAGAACAAAACAACACATCATGTAATAAATGCAGTTATCTAAAAAGCAGTGATGAAAAGTTTTCAATGGAATCATAATCAAATAAATCAAGATTCATATCAATGAAATATTAGTTACTTATTCATTTTCTTATTGTTGGAATTTATTAGTTATAATATCTGGATGTTTTTTGTTAGTTTTTTTTTACTTAAGTTAATTTTGTTATTTCCCCTGACAGACAGTTATGTGGGAACTGTACAGACAAGTATGGTTAAGATAGTGTATTTTTTATTTTAACTTTCTTTTTAACTATTTTTTTGGCTTCTGTAAAGCACTTATTGCTGCATTTTACTTGCAATTTCAACATGACTGAATATATAAAACATAACTAAACACAAAGGGGGAAAAAAACTAACAAATAATGAAGTTAACAGTCCAGTGAGTGGTAAAGAATTGAAACAAAAAAACTGAATGGCAAAGCAGAAAGAAAAAAATATATAAACAGCAGCAATAACAAATCAACTGTTTTTATTAAAAAAGTACATCGCTGCTCATCTGCAGTTGGCTTAAGGCTCCAGACAATCTTGGAAAATATTTGAAGATAATTTTGTGTAGGAAAAAAAAATCTGAGGGGCAATTAGTTACAAGAATTGTGAAGGGAATTATTTATGTACAGTTTAATTTAATAACATCTGATTATTTGGTTTCCAAGACAATTTTAAATATTAGTGTGACTGTGTCGATGTGTGGCGTTGTATTGACCGTGATGCAGGCTGTTTCTGCAGCGTGAACCCCCCTCAGAACAGTCTGAAGAAGGTTTTGTGCGTTCTTCACCAGAATCTCATCAGACGATTTGCAGCCAGGCGTTACAGCATTCACACTATGGAAAAAAAATTAACTCTACAGTAAATACGTTGACAGTGGCATTTATTGTGTAATCTAGTTTGTTTTATTTGTCTCCCTGATAGATTTCGTCTGCTTTTGCTTTTTATTTTTGTTATGAATACTCAATTTTTAGTATCATATAGAGATACATTGAATAAATTAAGCTTTCATATGATATTAATTTATTCAGGGCAATAAACTACATCCCAGCCACCATGCCCCTGTGTGAAAATATAATATTCCCCCTTGTTAAAACATAAGCTAACTGTGATTAACCACTCTTTTGGTCAAGACTAGTTTCACTGGCTGCAGGCCAGATTACTGCCTCATCAGTAGGATTAAGAAATAACTTAAATAGAACCTGTTTGTCAACATGAAGTAGACTAAAAGATCTCAAAATGTACAGAACAATGGTTGAAAGCACACCACTGAGTCCAACTATTAATGGGCAATAAATAAATAAATAAATAAATAAATGTTTTGGAAAGGCTTATCAGAGTTTGGTCCTAAATCTAGTTGAGATGCTGTGCTGTGACAAACCCTTTAACAAGTTGTTCATGTCTGAAAACCCTCCCTAAACCATTTTTAAGTCAACACCGACTTAAAAGACTCACTTGATGCCAAGTTACAATCCTTTTTTCACAAAATGCCATGTTGACTTGGGTAGCTTTTTCCCATTAAATTCTTCAAAAGCTGTTATAATTTAATCAATTTACCCCAGTCTGATAATAAAATTTGTTTGATAAAGTGAAGCAAAAACAAAAGAACTCTGTACGGCACCCTATGCTTAAAGATCCCTAACCTGGAAATGATGCTAAGCTGATTGGTGATGGTCAGAATCTGCTCAATGATGAGGGACAGTTCAACTGTGCAGTGTTTGTCCAGGCTGTGGTTGGCGATAACGCTAATAAACTGAGTTACTGTCTGACAGTTTGAGATCACCTCTTTTGCTGCATTGACAAATGCGTCTTTGTTCTGCAAAAAAAAAATAAAATGAATGAATTAGTGATGCCTGAAACACTGATGGAAAGAAGTAACGTCTGTTGGTCATTACCAGTATCGGGCCTTTCTTCTTTAAGTACTGTGTCATGTGACTTATTGTGTCGGCCATCTTTCTCGTCACCTGGACTATTTTGTTGTCCTTTGGATCCCAGGTGTCACTTTGTTGCTTCAGAAAAATGGAGGTGTAACTTAGAGGAAAATCTTCCCTGTATGCGGTAGACGTGGCCCCAAACTGTAAAGAAACACCAGATTCAGATTTTATTGTGACACTAAATAATTTTTAAACTCTTAATTCATGCCAATATTGAAATTCTTACGTCTTTTTTCTCATCTTTGGGTTCATGCTTCACAGCAGCTGCGAGGGACACATTAGTTTCTGCTGCATCTACTGTTTCTGCATTGACTCTCTGCAGTGGAGGCATTTTGTCAGGGTATTCCACATCTTTGACTCTAGATGGCGCCATTGCCAACTCTTTGTTGAAATCCCCGTATGACTTTCCCTGTAAACCAGCCTTGATGCTCTCCTTAACTTCTTGTTGAATCCCATCTTGCTTCATAATCTCTGCCACGAGATAATGAGCTTTTGCTGACCAGCACTGGATCTGCACATCTAAACTGAGGGTGTCACAGAGATGATGAGTTTCTACAATGAGCCTCGCCCTGCTGATTATGTCTGAGATCTGAAAGCACAGGTGATCGTTGATGGACCTGAGGTTAGAACGGGCTCGTGGGTCACGGATGTAGTTCAAGCAATCTTCTGCTCTTCTGGCTGCTAATTGAATGTTTTCAACAAGTTTCTCTGCGGCCGTTTCAAATTCTTGTTCTGCTTCTTCTGAATGTTCAGATGCAGAATGAGTAATGTCAACAATGCTTTGAAAAGCAGAGACAAAGTTTCTGTTCTCTTTGCCTAGCTGATTAGAAAGCACTCTAATTTCAACAAAGAGTCGTCTCTGTAGAAATTCTGATTTTGCAAGTTGGGTCAGATTTGGGATTGCGTCAGGTTCTCCTAAGGCTTCAAGATAAGCATCAGTGAGTGTTTTTAGCTCATTCTGGCAGATCGTCAGATGTTTTGACTTGTAAGCACTTTTGCAGTTCAGACTTGTGAGTCTTGCAGCCTCTTGGATCCTTAAGGAGTTCTCCGACAGAGCCGACAGTCGCTTCTGAAGGTTCAGCTGATTTATTGCAGCCGATGTGCCTAAAATCTTATCCAAGGAATTAAGCAAAATCTGAACAGAGAGACCCCAAAGGAGACAGAGCCCCTCGCGATTATCCACCTGTCTTTCAGGTAAAGAGGAAAGCTCTATGAGGAACTTTGTATTGTTCTGGGTTTTGCTCAGCTTGTTGTTCAAAGCGCTGAATGTTTCCTGAGAATCGGCGGATTTCAAATCAGACGATGTCAGGAACTGGACCACACGCGTGCATAAACTCATCACTTCATTTAGATTCTGCGTAGCACTGGATGTGGTGGTTTGCAGGTTTCTTTGCAGTTCATCACATGCAACATGATACCATGTTCCAGCTACAGGAAGTAAAACCTTTCGGATGTTGCTAATGAGGTCAGAGAACTGCACGCTGTGTTTGCTGAGAGCCTCAGTGCTCATTGATGAACTCATTGCCATCTCTTGCGCTCTCTGGACCAGCAGTGGGGTCAGCGACACCAATTCTGATCTAAGGCTTTCCAGCGTCTGTGACTCAATGGTGTCGACAATCGCTGAGCCATCCTTTGCGGCTTGGACATAGCAGTTCGACAGCTCAAGAACGCCAGTGCAAACCCGGTTGAGGGTAGACACATTTTTCCCTTTAGTCACAGTCAAAACTTCATACAGAAGGGGTAAAAGGTCAACGTGGATCAGTTTAGGTTGATCGTAGACAGCTGCCTTCTTTAAATCATTGCTGTCATATTTATGAGCTGCTCCTGCTTCTACAGTTTCCGTATCTGAGGGTTCATCGTGTTTTGTGAGAGAATCCATTTGCATCACTTCAGAAAGAGGAGAGTCTCTTGCCACATGATCCAGGCTCGTCCCATGAATATCCTCTAATTGTGTACAGGACTGTGAGATTTCTGGCCTGCGTGCCGCCTCTCGCAGTGGGCTGAGGAGATGTGGGTGCTTGTGTCCATCCAGTCCTTCTCTCAGAACCTTAAAATGCTGAATCGCTGCTGAAACATTGTTTGTAAATGTGGAATACATCTCCACATTCAGAGTGGATGCAAAGTGGAGCATGTGCCTGACCGACTCACCCACTTTGGTTTGAGAGGACTGAGCCTGTTTGACGAGGACCAGCAGGCCGTTCCTGTATATTGGGTTATCGCTTCTGTCCAGATGCCGTCTCACTGACTGAATCACCAGCTTCATGTAGGAAATTAGGTTTTTAGCATGTTCATCAAATACCTTATAGCTCTGTTCTCTGTATGCCTCATCGCATCTATGATGCTCCTTGACCATTTCATTGACCGCAAGAATTATGAACTCTCTTAAGTCCATCACATCACTTAGAGCATCCTGTAGCTGACTCGTCTCCTCCTCCCATTTCAGGCACGCATCATGAAGCTTTGGAAGGGTTTGCCATGAATTATCCCCCAGCTCCAGGGAAAGAAGAGCAATCTGAGCTCTTAGTCTTACAAGGCACGCCTGTGAGTTCTCCACACTCTCCAAGCTCTTTGCATCTTCAGCAACAGCTGAGACAAAGGTTGCTACTTGGATTATGCAATCAGTTGACGATATGAAATCCTCAACTGCTGGCTGGAGAAACGTCAGATCCATGATTTCAGCAGCTTCGGTGTCCAAGAGCCGTCTTACTGTGCCTAAAAGATCATTGGCTGTGCAACGGGCAGCCAGAAACATGTCCAAGACTTGGTGAAGAACTGCCGTTTTTAGTACTTTATCCAGTATTTGTATTTGTTGGATGAACAAAAGGCACATCTTTTTAGATCTCAGTTCAGTGTCATCACTTTCTTCTGAGGATTTTAAGATCCGTTTTATGTCAGACCAGAAGTGCAGAATGTGACGGCAGTGGCTCACTATTCTTTGCTGCGACTCCCTTCGTGAACAATTGGCTACAACCATGGCATGGAAGACGATGTCTCTCACCATGCTGTCAAAGCCACTGTCCTGAATCAGTCCACTAGAGTAATTATCAAGTAGATGCAACAGGCTGTGATGCCTCCCAGTGTAGAACCCGTAGGGACCCAGTGGTCCTTTGAGGCCGTCGCTCCTGAGAGTTACCCTGATGTTGCTAACCGTGGTTTGGACTTTGTCTAGAATGAAGCTCTTGGCAGCTTGGGCCTGGTCACTTGTAGGGTGTTTGATGGTGGTGCACATTGCTGTGTGGAGCATGGAGATGCACCTCCTCAGTGTTTCTAAGGAGTCAAGAAGCTGCTTTGTTTGTCTGGGATCCAGTAAAGAGTTGGCCCTGTCCACCGTGAGGTCATTAAGGGTGAGCAAAGATTCAGAAAAGTCTTTAAAGGACCTGAGGAGAGATTTAATATCCAAAGAGGAGCCGAGCTCAGAGAGGGACTCTAGAACCCGATCAGCTGCAGCCAGAACTTTCCTCACAACCGCACTGTCCGCCACCAAAAGGACCTACAAGCAGAAAGAAATTATTTCTACTTTATTTATTTATTTATTTAATCATTTATTGAAATGTCTGGGCATAGAAAGAGTCACAAAAAGGAGGTAAATGTTCCTTACTGATGAGACTGCTTTCTGGTATTAAGCAGTACAATATGATTCAGAAGAATCTCTACAACTCAACTTATAGAAACAGTTGGAGCAAGAAAATCTCTCCAGTTATGAGAGAGAATTAAAATATGTTCCAAAGTAAGTATCCTCTTTGAAGAGTTTCTGTGCTGATTTATCTGTAATAGGTGAAATCAAATGTGAGCAAAAGGATACAAAATTAAGATTTCTATTAATGTTGTAATATAAATCTTTGTCTGCATATGTCCAGATTATATGCAGACATTTATTTAATTCACTGTTTTGAAGAGTAAGAAGCAAAAGTTGCATGCAAAGCCTTAGTTATAGTGAACACCTTCGGTGCATTTTATTAGTATTTTATGCAATCTCTGCAATGGGCAGATGAGTGGTTTTCAAAACTTCTCACAAACAAAAATCTGATTAAAAAAACATCTCCCAAGTGAGTATTTGAAGTTCATTTCCAAGTCCTGCTAGATTCTTGTTTGGATTTAGGTCTGGAGTTTGACTGGCTGGGACATTTGACAGTCATTGTCGCGCTGACAGATGAATGTCAAATCCTCTGTAACCTCAATTTTTTTAATCGGCTCTAACCAGATGTCAAAGAAATGGACCCCCAAAGCACTTTGTAGTCCTGCTACTACAAAGTTTTATAGTGGGAATGATGTGAACCGTCAACTTTCTATCACACATAGCATGTCAGCCTGATTTTATGCTTGTCAACAACTTTTTTTCTTGTCTCTCTCCAACAAAGCCCAGATAGAAAATTTAAAAAAAAAAAAAAAAAAAAAAAAAGGACCATTTCAAAATATCTCTTCATCAAAATTTACAAAATTAAACGCTTTACTTTGAGAACTCCCAGGAACACGTTCTGAGTTGCGGTGATGAGTTCCTCTCTGTGCTCAGGCAGGTTAGGCTGGATGCTGAGTTTCTGCGCCGCCAGCAGGACGTGGCGCCCGGACACACTGAGCGGCTCCAGCAGCGTCGACATCTCCACGTGCAGAACTTCATCTTCTGTATCACCAATTAGCCTGAAAGTTGAAGGGTCTGCATTAATCCGAGCACAGAGTTGCGGAAACCATAGACGGTACCTACCTGGAGACCACTGCCGCCATGTTGTCAGTGGCTTTAGCTACCTCCAGAGCCGCTGCCTCCAGCCGGCTGAACAGCTCGGACGCATCATCCATATTGTCGCACAGCAGCACCAGGTAGCATAAATGAGTCGCAATGGGGGCAACCAGCCTCTCCAAAGCTGCGGTCCTGACGAAGCTGTGCTCCAGTAACGAGGACATAGTGGCTCTTACTGGTGAAAATGAGCCTGTGGTGCTTCAGCTCCGCTCCACGCGGGAGCTGTTTTAATAATTCAGCAGGTGATAGATTTCAGTGTTTCATAGTAACTGTTGTCACCTTATCGACTTTACACATTAGCAAGTGATAAAGTCTGGACAATTCTTCTTTAAGATAAATGTTGTATGCCTTTAAGAAACTCCACGGGTGTTCTTGAATAATCGACTATTTCAAAGATATTTGTGAAAAATTCCACTTGCTAGTATACATTTAGAAAACACTGTGTCACCAGTGAAATTATGGTTTAAAAACCTTTAAATAAACATGTCTGATTAAAAATCAGTTTTTCCTAGCGTATCAATATTAAAAATATTTTTGATGATAGTGATTTTTAGGTTCAAATATTTTGAAAGGCACAAAAACCACTGTGTACATGAGATGTTAGTAGTAACAGGAAGTGGGATAATTTAATGTAGCTTATATATAAATCTATGAAGGTAAATTCATAGATTTAAAAGATAAAAACCCATCCGACAAAAGATTTAAGTTGGACATAAATATTTTATAAAATAATGGCATTTTAAATTAATTTACTGCAGCATTGCTTTTATATTGACTATTTAGTCAGGTTAGAAAATATAGAAATTATAATTATATTAAGATAATTATGAAAAATAAGCTTTTCCCCACTGCACATTTCATGTTGGGGGGGAAAACAGTGCCGAATTCAGAAAACAAGTTCAATTTTTGTAACTACTTAAATTTCACGATTTTAAATGTACATATTTTAATGTTTTGAGTGGTTAAATATTATGATCCATAAAAAGAAACTGTAAGAAACTAAAATGAAACAAGACAACATTGTAATATACCACACCAAAAATAATGACTGGACATCAATTGTATCTAGAACTAGAAGACATAACAAAAGCCCTTCATATTCTGAAATACCAATACTCTTTCATTCATTAACATTTTGTCAATTCAAAAGCAGGGATGCTCCCAGCAGGTGGCGCAAAACTCCATCAAAAACAAAGCACTCAACCGAAAAAAGTGAACAAGCACAGAGTTTGGATATTTCACTCTGAAATTTATCGACAGATAAATATACAGCTCAGTCATGACTTTAAACATCAAAGGTACAGCACACTATAATGGAAATGATACTCACTGACAGTAGTACACTCAGAACAAAAGTCCAAACATCGGTGTGATTAACGAAGGCATCCAACACTAAATCATCACAGTTAGACTTTTACAAAAACAAACGGAACAAAACAAAAGTCAAGTGTTGGTTTCTTAAATGAATTCATAAATGAAGTTTAGCATCGTTGACTTTGGTACAGAGGAAGGACGTGAAGGTGTACAGTATACGCTGCTGTGATGCCAGTGAAATTCAATAGTGACAAAATATTCTGCACAATAAAAGACTGAAGCAGCCATTAGTAGCTATAAAGTGGCTTAAAGTTTTAGTCTAAGCAGGTTAGGAAATATTTGAGCTCTTAAGGATTGCACTTTTACTGTGAATCTGATGCATAGTGTATGGTCATTTTTATTTTAATTATTCATAATTTAAAAGTGGGAATGTGGGGCCAGTTGCAATAGGTTCACTAAGCGTCCTGATTTTAAAGCTTGATTTAAAGTTTTTATTCTCAACCTGAGATTATTTATCCTTTTGATCCCTTTATCTTATACTGAGTTATTCCCATGATCCCCAAAGAGCTTGTTTTTGAGTAGCGGCTGAGTGCAGCCAAGTTCCATTTATTTTTAGGACATTACTCATGCCGTCGAGCCCTGTAAACAACTCTAAGTGTAAAAAATGTCCCGACTCTAAAACTCTGACTCTTCCTATTTGACTCTTACACCCAACATAAAAAAAAATCTAGAGTAGGTTTTAAAAAAAGCAAAACTAAAGGTTTTATACCAACAGTCTTTCATGAGATAATTAATTTTCAGGGGGATGAACTTGAAAAATCTGATGCATACTTTTGAAACAGCTTGATTCGATTTTAAATATGTCAAAATTCCGATAAGAGCAAAGGGCTGGTCACACTGAAAAAGCTTGAAATTTGAATGCTAAGATTAAATACCATTTTGTATTTTACACATGAAAGAAAATAAACTAAAGAAATAAAGTTATAACTGATATCTCTACAGTGCTTGATGACATAAGATTGAACAATGCTCTCATAGTCTTTAAAGGGCTTTTTTATTATTATTTCTAAAAGGAATGCAGAGCCAGTTGTGTAGAAATAAAATTACACAGAGAAAGGTACAAAAGAGATACAAAGTGCATCTCAATTAATTAGAATATCAGGAGGAAGTTTATTTATTTCAGTAATTTCAATTAAAAAGTGGAAGTCATAAGGAATTGTGTGACACTGATTGGAATATCCCTTAAGTCTGTGATTATTCCTGCATGATTCTTTGCCACATGTTTTCCTTCCATTAAACTTTGTTTCGCAGTTTTATGGCTTAACCTTCTGGAGGTTGTCAGAAGCTGTCCAGTCTAGATGGCAACTTCACAATTTTGTATAATTTCTTGATCAAAAATCCCTCTTTTTGTTCTCCTTCAATTCTGATATGCCACACTGAAGATTTATTCAATTTGAGCGTCAAATCATAAAAACAAATAGGCAATAATGCTTCAGATATGTCACCCTGTCTGTGAATAACTAAGAGGAGATTCAGTTTCACTTAAATATTGAAATAAATGTAACTTTTTGCTCATATTCTAACTCACTGAAACGCATCAGAACAAACTTTTAGGGATGAGCTGAAAATACGGACGACTCCACTCATATGTTACAAATTAAAAGCTTTGGATCAAAATGCATTCATTCTCTTCAAACATCAGTGCTTTTAGGAAAACAAAAAAAACCCAAACTGCAGATGCAGAATGTTTCAAATGACATTAATAACCTTCCTTTTTTTATATGGCTTGAAAGTGTATGTATAAAAATAAATTTGCTATGTATCACAGCCCTGAGGGTTTTGTTGTCCACCAGTATTCCTGCTCTCTACATCCACAGCTCGGCTCCACCGGCGTGGATTTCCCTCATCACAGAACAGCCGATTTCCACAGCAAGTATCCTCCTGTGAGCCCCGTATTCACCTCAGAAGCCCCTTCACTGGACCCCACCACCGACACCCCAAATAATACAGAGTCTCCAGAAAATATGGAGAATTATCTTCTCTTCCACATATGAAAGACTTTGAAGAATCTGGTGCCACCGGAGCGGCTGCGCTCCCAGTGCCATTGGATCCGTCTTGAGCCTAATCTCACTGGCTCCGCTTGGGCCCTAGTCGAATGTCTCAGTGGTCCTTGTCCATCCAGTCCCAGCTTTCATCACTGTCCTTCCGGTTCTTTTCAGCTTCAATGATCTCTCTGTAGTGTCGACGGAAGAAACCCATCTGTTGAGAGGGAGAGAGAGAGAGAGAGAATCCGTGTTTAGAGAGATGGCCACAACTGACTGATGCACAGTTGTGGCAGCACACGCTGCAGAAACACAAAATCTGACCCAAGTATTTTGGTCCAGTTTCTAGTGCAAATAGAAACTTGAAGTAAGACAAAAATAACTCACAAAATATAGTAAAATATAGGAGCTTGTTTCTGTCAATAATTCCTGGATATTGTTTTTTTCTCAAGTACTAGGTCCAAGCAGTTTTTTTTCACTTATAATATGAGAACAATGTCTTGTTATTAATTGGCCAGTGGAACTAGTACTTAAAAGAAAAAGCAATATTCACAAATTATTGACCAAAACAAGTTTTGTCTTATTTCAACTAAGATATTTGCAGTAGAAATTAAACAAAAATACTTTTTAGATTTTGTTATTGCAGTGTATTTTTGTGTTTCTATCACTTTGCTGCAAATCAAAACTATAGTTGAGGAAATATTTCGTCTATACAAGAAAGCTTAGGGTGGTCAACCAACTGGAGATTGAAACTCGGCCTCAGTTTTTCTTCCATGATTGCCCTATTTTTAGCTCTTCCACAAAGTCTGAAGAAAACCTCCATACATGTTGCTGTTTATGAAAACCTGCAGTTTTTTTTTCACCAACATTTAACATGAATAACTGAAAGTATTCTCCAGCTGACTCGGAGCAACTGAGTTTCTTTAAAAACATCACAAGCGAACGCTCATCTACAACACCCTCTTGTTTCAGCTGCATTATTCCAAAAATAACACCAAGTTAGACTGCAAAACGTGCAAGACCCCAAGTGAATGGTGATCCATTATATCTTTGAGTGAAACATCCGAAAGCTGAGACTATTCCCACTGAGAAACAGATGGAAGACAGATATCTTGGGGACAGGAAATCAGTTTGCACTTCAGAGTTGGCCATGCTGTCCACAAGCATCCATAAATTGGAATTAAATATAAAACCATGGGATGTACAGCTGCAAAGCAAATATTTCTCTTCCAGGCATGTACTGTTTATTTAGGGAAGCTGTACTGCGCAGCAGCTTTTATTTAACGTTACTACGTCAAGCAGAAAAGTGACACAAAATTCTGCATCCATCCATTTATCTCCATTTGACGACTAACGTCTATTGATACACAGCTGCACGCCTCTCAGGCATTTCCTGATAAAAGCAATACAGGACATGCGCCGGACTTGTAAGAAGGGTTTGCTTTGGCAAGATCTGAGCACTTTGGCAATAGGTCGGATAATGTGTCCCTGGACCGACATTCCAAAGTTTTGTTGTGGTATTGTGAAAAAGAAAAGGAGTTTTGTGCTAACAGCGTCTTTGGGTATCAGTGTAATTGCCATTTCCTCTTTAAATTTGTTTTTTCATGCAGGCGGCATGGTGTGAATTACTGCCCAGTCTGTGATTTGTCCTTTTCATGGTTGTCAAAGCCCTAAAGAAAGCTTTGACCCCCGCCTCCTTTCCCCGACCTCCAGCTGCCTCTCGTCAACTGGATTCCGTGTTGACGTCTGACCAGTGTACAACATGTTGCTTCCGACTGTCACACACACTATTTCCTAGTTTTTGCACACTGCATGTTGAAAAATATCTAAATCTATGTTTCTGTGTGTGATTACCTTCCAGAGTAGCACGGCCAGCAGCAGAAAGATGAGGATTCCCACCAGGAGGCTGATGGCGATGATCCAGCCGACGACGTAACCCCTTGGCTCCTGACTGTGAAGAGCCTCGAACACCAGCTTGAAACGCAGCAAGATTTAGGGAGTCACACTCGAATACAAAACACATGCACTAAAGAATGCACATGAAGTCACGCGCTGATGACAAAGTAACATTGTGTTTTAAAAAAAGAGCTCTGGTCCAGAACGTCGGCTTAATTCAGGAGGAGCTACAAGTAACTCTGGGACCAGAGAGCAGATGTATAACAATCTAAATGAGTATAACTTGAAAATTTGTGTAACTTAATTGGACATAATTAATAATCACTAATTTTAAGGCAATGCTTTTTGGCGAGGTCTTTGGATTTCATGCTACACCAGCTGTTTGCAGCAACAACTGGAAACAACTGGCAGGATAATGTGTTGAGTTACTAAATATTGTCCTTATTTCAATCTTTTCTCATTTCTTTTGAAAGTTGTGTCTCTCCTACACTCATTTTTGTGATACTTTGCAGAATTATCATTTTAACCAAACTGAGATGGTGGTAGTTTTAGTAAATTTATCTTAGATGCTAGTTTGTAGGAATATTTGATGTTGGCACTTAGCTAACACCCCTCCAGGACTTTTCATGAAATATTTTTTCTGAAAGAAAAAAAAAAGATAAAATAATGTTTGGCTTGTTAATACTTTGTCCTTGAAACTTTACAGGACAGGGGATTTTCTTCTTATTCTCAGTTGTCACTGTTAGGTTATGTTCATCAAGCCCACAACAAAATAGAAAAACTCTAAAATATAAATAGAAATTGTACAAAAATACCATATTTTAATATGTGTTCAATATTTGCAAATACACCTGTTGGCAGATTTTTTTGTAGAATATAAACCAAAATCATTTGTGGAAAATTCATCTTTTTGTTTTCCATATCAAATGTTTCTTGGCAGGAGATGCAAAATATACTGCACCATTACAATCACTCAAAATATGTTACAACGACATAATAATAACATAATGGCTGCACCTCTAAAATGTTGTGAAAAATAACAGGAAAATTAACCCCATCATTAATTGAATAAGGGGATATAAACCAGCAGACCTTTCCAACCATTATTATTACATTAACACATATCTGCTGCACACTCAGAGCTGCTTCACTTCACATCTTTCTAATTAATTTCTATACTCTATTTAACATGTGGTTATTCAGCATGCTGCATCTGCTTGTGGCTCTACTAGTAAAGACGGCTTACAGCCATGAACAACGCTGTTTGAGGAATCAGAAGCTATTATTGACATTGTGCTAATTTGCTAAGCGAACCCAGTTTACCGTTGAGCCGGTTTGCTTCCCTTTTGTTTGACATCTCAGTGTTTTTTCCATTTTCTGTATTCCATCTCCTTCTAACGTACTCAGTGTAAAACAGAAAAGCATTTTCTGTTACCAGAGTGAAGTGTAAATGTCCAATGTGAAACATTGAACCACTTCACAGTATGTGATTGCATGAAACGATAAATTGACCCAGAGATTTTGCTTTAAGAACAAAAGGAAAAAACATGAACATGACCTTGTTTATGCTGTTCACTCTGCATTTATGAATATACATTCACCTCAACTTGCCAAAGTGACTTCAACGGTAGTGTGAACTACTTTCTAATTAATTCAGCTAATAGCTATCTGTTACTTGTGAGACAATCATAAGCTTGGATGATGTCGTGGCAAAATTAGCTTCTGTCCTGAAGCGCACACAGAAACACATCAAACCCGCTTGTGTTCATTGATGTGAGAAGACCTAATCTAATGTGTCTCAAAATAAAGCGTGTTTTAGACAACAGCTCCAAAACTAGGTTTGATTTCTTGAGGAAAGCAGGCATTTAGCTTAGAACAATTACTAACATTACATCACCCTCTCCCTTTTTTGATTTGACGTGATGGTAAGGGGGTTCTTTGGGTTTAGAATCATTAATTATTTTTAAAATCTGGCAGCTATTAAAGATATCTAAGCTGTGCCATAAATGGGAGCAATCTGAACAAGTTTCCCATGACTCCAGTGAACGCTGTCAGCTGGATAATAAATCACTGACAGCGGAGTTGGTCTACCTAAAAAAAGTTCTCTCTGATTTAAGTGAGACATAAAAACAGTGGAGGGAAGATTAGCTGTATAATAAATGTGGCTACAATCATGGAAACTATTTAAATAGTTTTAATAATTTCTTAAGCTGTTGCTTTAATACTTTTACAGTCTGTAATTCAAACATCACATTTCTGTAATGTATGTGTTTCAGTGACCATATTCAAACCCAGTTGAGATGAAATTGGTTTTTGTCCAATGACTTGATTTATTAAGATAAAAGTTGAATTTGTAGTGAATTGATTAACAAAAGCTGCTTAATGCGGCATTGAAACCTGTAGCATATATATTTTCTAAATATCTTAAATAAATCCAAACAATGCTCTCTAAAACATCACAGCCCTGCATGATGTACTTTAGACAAAAGAGGCAGCAGAGTTACTTAAGAGACAGATGAACATGAGTCTCCCTGTGAACTGAAATGTAGCCAGAGACGCCAAGTGTGTGTCAAGACAAAACCAAATACAAAAGTGATGATGAATATTTCTTCTAAATATTTTCCCACGCTAACACTCCAATCACTGAATCCAGATTCCTGGAATTGAACTGTTGTTATGCATACCAAGGTATTTATGTGAACAGAAGAGATTAAACTGGTCTACTGGCCATTGGTCTCAACTGTAAACATCCCAGTTCAACAGCTGAACTCACTTCTGTATTCCTAAATATGGACAATGAATTGAATTGTCCATATTTTGCATAAGGGACCTTATACAAAATTCACATTTGTGTTCTTCCATTTTGGTCTCTGCTGCTTTTAAGAAGAGCCCAAGCGCCTAAACAAACCACCCAGATGTTTATTTGGCAACAAGTTAATGTTTTGTTGTGACAGCCAGTCACCTAGCAACCCAAGTGGAGCTCCAGGACATTGATACAATGGCTGCTGGTATTGCCATGATGGTAAGTTGTTGTTGATTTACCATCCATAAACTACTTGCTGTATTCTTAATGGTTGTGCAGGAGGTTCTACTTTTGCTTTTCAAAGATGTACTGTTGCGCATCTGTTTGCAGCCATTTTCATATGCGAGTGTAAACGTTGAGTTGGGGGGAGTGGCCAACAGCAGCTTATTTGTATTTACAGTGACAAGAGGCATTAAACAGGCAGAACCAGCTAAAATATCTTTACCTAAGAATGATCTCATGTAAAAGTGTAAAGGACATGTTTTGTATAGAACATTGCCCTATCTTAACCTGTTGAAGGATGCATAATAGGTCACCTTTAATAAATTAAATCATTTCAAAACATACTTCTAATGTTTTTTCTTTGTTGAAGGTGAAACATAAAAGCATAGCAGGAAAACAAAAACTGAAGGAATGCATAAGAAACCAAATCACTATTCACTGGACTAACGGTATTAGGGTTTTCCATCATCTCATGGCTGATAGAAACCAGGGATTTCAGGACATCCTGGGATCAGAGACCACTGTGTACTCAGGCTCGCTGCTATCCCAGGGGAGAGAGCAAGAGTGTTTACCAAAGGCCATAAGAGCAATGGTCAGGGGACAGAGCGCACACTCTAAGTGCTGAAAGAGCTGTGTGGTATGGACGTATTAATACCGGCTCTGAATTTTCTTAGCACCATCATTGCTCGGGGTCAACCTGGTGGCAACCTAGTCAGCACACCAATCTCTCAAGAGATCCCCATGCGAGCCGCCTCGGTCCTTGGCGCAATTGTCAAATTGAATCTGCTGAGCCATTTAATCACTCAGCAAACAGCAGCGGGGGAGGGAGGTGACCCCGTGTGCAGCTGAAGACCCTCGGAGGAGTCGATTCAAGTTGCAGAATAGCATCTGGTTCTTGTTCTCATTTTTTTCATTAAGCTGATCCACATCCGAGCTCTTTTGTGGTTTAAAGAATGCCTAATCACAACCTGATTAACCGTATATATTATGGTAATAAAGCACAGCTACTCATCATTACTGATTTTAATTTTGGTAGTTGGCTTCTATTCTCAGCCAGAACAAACAAGGTTTGAAAGGCCAACTCTTTCAAACTCGCATCAAAGGACGATCACTGTTTTCATCGCAATATATACTCAAACTCTGGACACAAATAAATGGACCTTGGATTGCCTTTGGTTGTACTCAGCCAAACAGAAACTAATCTAAAAAGATGTGCAAGGAGAAGCACTCCAAGCTTAAGCTGAAGGGTGTGTCAGAGAACCGAGAACAATTTCTGTTGGCTGGTTATGAAGGCAGAACATGTGAATAAAATCAAACTCAACTGATCCGTGTACCAGCTATAGGTCAGAAAACCAAAGGCTGCCTTAGTGACCAGATAACTAAAACATTTTATCTAACAAATGTTTCTTTGAATTTTACACCAACATGTATGAATGATCTCAGGATATTTAAACATCTAGAAGTGAAAATAAGTATTAATGCAAATGCTCTGTTTTGAACACATCAGCCATGTTGGGTTATAAAGTTGGGATTTGTTAGAAACTTCTAATTTTTCCACTCAAAATTAAGACTAAAGGAGACCTTTTAGTTTATTTTTACAAGTTAGATCAAAATGTAATGAACTACATGTAATGCAGAAGGATACAGACATGTATGGCCTATGGTTAAAAACACAATGAATAAAAACTAAATCCTGTCCGGATGTATAACTTTTAAAATGCTTGCCAATCTGGTTGTACCTGGAAACTTTAGGATTTAGTTCCAAAATTTGTTCCAAAAGGTTCGAGAACTGCTGATCAACTCTCAATTACTGATGACTCTAACTGAAAAAAATCATGAAATATGCACTAAAGACGTGACTTTCTTTTTTTACCTAAAGAGTGCTGCAAAATCTCAATGCTTCAAAGTGATAAAGATTATTTTGAAAAATATTGGTTATTGCCTGTTTGTTAAAGCTAGCAGTGTATAACAGTTGCCTATTTTAAATCTATAGCATATTTAAGGAAAAATAAATGTTTTATTTTTTCAATATTGTGAGCAGAACACAATACTTACTGAAATATCTTCCGACAGCCCATTTGGCACCTCTATTGCTCTGTGATTAACTTGGACGCTGCCTCTTGTCACAAACTGGACCACAGAGGAACTGTCCTGTAGGTATAAAAGTCACCATTATGCTTCTAATTTAAATAACATTCAGCCAAATTTACTGACTTCTTAAAACACGTCTTACTGTTTTTAAAATTTCCGTGTTCAGCAAAAGTTTTAGGTCTATGTTCAAAGCTTCATCTTTTAACTGTGGGCCCAGACTGCAGGATATTACCATACATGCTCTTCCAGGCCGATCACAATCCTGGGAAAAAAACACAAGTGGATACAATAAGCAGTGAGAAAAGTGTGTGATAAATATAAAGAAAATTTTTAGTTGTCTATTTACCAAGACTTTGCGCCCAGATTTGGTGAAGAAGGAGAATATGGAGTGGAAGATGTTTTCTTTGTCCGAGGGGATGGTGCAGGGCGTCGGGTTCCTGTGAGGGGTGCAGTTCCCTCGACCGTCTGACACCTAAACACATTGCATAACACAAGAATTAAATTAATATTTTTTGATGCTATAACTTCTTGGAGCTGTGTGGAAAAAAAAGAACTTTCAGCGAATGAGGAGTATGTTAGCCTGGGCATGTTGATCGCTAGCATTAGCTTCTTCCGTCTCCTCGATTTCGTGTCTATTGGTAGTCTCGTGTTTGAGTCCATCTTTTCCAGTTGTTTTTGGTTTATGCTGCTGTTTGTTTGGTGACTTGACTTTTTGTGTCGGGTCAGAATTGCCCTATGGGGTTTGTTTAGGTAAAAGGTTGAGTTTAGCTGGGAGTTTCAGCTGTCCTCATTTTTTCACCAAACCGTGAAACTCTAAAAACTCAAAACAAGAAAAGATACTAGTACATGCTGTGTGTAAAGCTGTTAAAACTGTGAGTTAAAGATCAGGAGGTGGGGTTTACTCTACTCCCTAAGAAGTGGGCACTAGTTGAAGGATGTAACTAAATCTGCAAGAAAAAAGAGGCTGCACAATCCTGCTTTTGAATTGTTTTTTTTTTTAGTTTGTTGTGACTTCAAATATCTTTTGGGCTGTGGAGGACAAAATAGGGCATGTTTTATATCTCAAATAAGCATCTATAACCCAGGTGGAAAGCAGGTTTGAAATGTTTAAAGTTTTAGATACGAGTTTAACCCCAGAATGTCAACACATTGCCTTTGCCACCACAAAGGGCCCATTCCTACTGTTGTTATGAGTCTCAAGGGCTCACAGGAAGTTCTCCCCTGCAACAAGCTGGCTCCCCTCCCACAGATTTCCCATATGGAGTGATTTAGGAGGTGTAGGTTTTACTGCCCCGTTGTCCCTCTCCTCTGACAGATCTGAAGCCTCTCCTCAGTTCGTCCTTATTGTCCACCCTGCTGCTTCCCAACATAACTGTATGTCTTCCAGCAATTGGCTAAAGTGAAGATTCATGCTCTTTTTGTGGCTGCACTAACTTTAGGGATTTTTTTATTAGACATTTGGGGATTTGGGGGCCTAAAAACGGGACCATGTGGGGTAAAAGCCAGAAATGTAAACACTGTCTTTAATGATGTATTAAATGGAAAGATACCTGGCTATAAAACACAAAGGTGTGACTGCCCTGTGAGTTGGGAGCTGGAATATGTTACGGCTTATGATATGTGGTTCCAGGCTTGGGGTGGTACGACTCAGTAGCCCACTGTGCAGGTTCCTGATCCTTTCAAGCTGCCTGATCCCATGAAAGTGATTCCAGATGGACTGGAGAAGGTGGGATATACCACCACTGTCTGCCCATTCACAGCAAGTACAATTAACAGCTTGAGCTCCTTCATGATCTAGCTATAGAGAAAAGAAGCTGTGTAAAGGTTAGAAAAACACCTAAACGCGCCGGGAGGATTGTGTTTCTTTATCTAAATGAGAAATATTGTGAAACAAAATGGGACGGTAGTGTCAGTAGCAACACCAACATTTTGGCTTCCGGTTCCTGATCCTATCATGCCTGGTCAAAAGATATGGGTGAGGAAAAAAGACAACTTGTTGTTTTCTCCTGGTAAAACTAAACAATGAATAATGACTCCTGCTAGATAAATGATGTAGACGGACAGCTGTTGGTACCCACTTGGGTTTCCACCACATGAAACATGTCGGGTCCGTTGCCAGCAAGTCGGTTGGGTATCCTGATGTCCACCGTGGAGCCAGGCAGCCTGCTGGGCCCCTTGTTTATGGCCTGGAACCATCAAGAAGAAACAAGAGAAGAGAAAATTAAATAGGGATGAAATGTAGGGAGAGATGTAAAAAAATAGGAACTCAAAGTACCTGGAAAGTCAGATTGAGAGGCTGAAAGTTGCATTTCATGTCTTCCAACTGGATGAAATGAGAGGCATCGATGGAGTTTCCATACGAGAAGGAGCCTGGTGTCACCACACTGCAAGATTGGTTCATTAACGCAGGTAAACATTTACTCCAACAAGAATTCAGAGATGTTCCCAAAGCAAATGATTTAACAGACATATAAACATAAAGAGAGAAATGATGGATGGATGGATAAATAGTTAAATGGAAGGTCAGTAAAGGGACAGAGAGATGGATAAAAACAACTTGTAAACAGACATAGAGCTAACAAGTCTAAAATAAGAATAAATGTCCTGACTTTTTTTTCTCTTATTCAACTTGTAAAGTCCTTAAAATAAAACTCTGAACGGTTCCAGACAATTTGGTTCAGAAATGATCAGAGGGGGTTTTCTTTAGCAACTGAAAAATGTGTCCAGATTTAGTCTGAAGCCTCCTTCAACATCAACCACAGCTGCCTTATCGCATGTCAAGAGTTCTGGCAAATATGGGCTGTTTTACATCTTTCTTCTTCCTCCTTGAAGCAGAGCTATGATAAAGTAATCAAAGATAAGGGTTGCAGAGCTGATATCCTCCACAGAGAGGAAAAACACTCCCTCTCTTCCTGAACAGATGGAAATCCAGACCGTGTGTGACTCAGATGTCTGTTAGACAGCTTTGAGTTTGTAAAGCAGGAACTGTAGCATCGTGGCTGATCCGGTTTGTTCTTACCCAGTAATCGTGGTGTCCGTCTCGTGGATCAGAGAGATGGACAGGTCTAAACTGTTGTCGGAAAGTTTGTGCTCCGGGTTGGCACTAAAATTACAAAGAGCAATAACGTTGCAGTCTATTTGTCATGTTAGCATTTTTCATAGTTTCTAACGTTAAAACCTGAACTTCCATGTATTTTATCGGGATTTTTTGTGACAGACCAAATGAAAAGTGGAGCGTAATTGTGAAGGGGAGGAAAAATGTTCCAGTTGTGTACAAAGTGTGGTATGCACATATTGTTCTGCCAGATTTGCACATCCAGGGACTGTATTTTCTGCCCATTCTTCTTTCCTCAGCTAGACTGGATGAACAGCTTTAGTGGACAAGTCAGACTACAGGTTCTCAGTTGGATTTATTCTGGACTTTTGACTGAGCCATGCTAGAATAAATAAACTTGAATCTAAACTAAACTCTGGCTGGATGCTGAAGGTTGTCCTGCCAGAAAGTAAACCTCTGCTCCAATCTCAAGTCTCTTGCAGACTCAAACAAATTTTCTTCAACTATCGCTTCATGTTTATTACATCCATTTTGTCATCAACTCTCACTAGCTTCGCTATCCCTGCTGAATAAAAGAATCCCCACAGCACCATGCTGCTACCACCATGCTTGCTGTGCCACCTTAACGTACTTGGGGAAAACTAAAAAATAGACTAAACAAAAGTTGGCCGAACACATTTGCACAGCACACTTGTCTAATGTTTGTTTTATTTTTCTTCAGCTTTGCAACTATGAATCAGTTGGACGATCTTATTAAATCCCAAATGAAATATATTTGTGATTGTAATATGATTTAAGGTTAAAAAGCATAAGGGTGAATAAACATATTCATCCTGTATTTTAATTAACAAATTTCAAAAAAGGTAACTTCTTTGTAACAGCCGTACCTTTTTGCTTGAACCAAGAACTGCAATGTATCGTTTTCCCCAGAAACCTGAGTTGTGTCAAAGATGACTGCAAAATGGTACTGTAGAGAGCAAAACCAGAACAACAATGAGCCGTTTTCAATATAGCAAGTCACACACACTCAACTAGAGCTAGAAGATGCATGTTAGACCTAACTACCTTTGTTTGAGCTCTCATGAAGGGAAATCCCACACTGCATTTGAGGAAATCCAAATCGACGAGTGCACAGGAAATACCCTTTTCTTCCTGCAAAAAGAAAGATAGACAGAGAGTAAGAGGAGGCGATGAGAACAGACAAAGTGGAGACAGGCTGGGTGACAGGCATGGAGACGGATGACGACAAGAGGAAGAACCGGCAGACAAGACGTTGACTGCAAGCACAAAGAAATCAGCTCCGATAAGTTCGGGGGGAAAAAATGCAGTGGCTTTGAATGGCAGACTAAACAAATTAGCTGCAAGAGAGACCCGTCAGGTGCAAATCCCTAGTAATATTTACAGTACGATCAGAGAATATCATGTTTCCAAGCTGAAGGAATGGGTTTCAAGTTTTTCATGGAGTTCTAAATCAGGTTTGAACAAAGAATGCACAAAGCAATGATGGCACACACGTCTTAGCGGGTGGGTAATTGGACAACGGCCAGACTGTGTGTTTGGAAGCTTGTCTAAACAGTATAGAGCTTCGCAGGCTGCCCTGTGTAAACACTGAGGGCTTGACCCCATGAGGAGTAAGAATTCTTTTAGTGAGAGTTCACTGAGAGCCTTTAAGCTGAGCTCACGGTCTGGGAGCAGAGATGCCTCACAAAGAAAAAGGAAGACTGCACACTCTTGGAATATTCAGTAAGAGGCCAGTGGAAGAGGTGGTGATAGTCTCTGTTGATGTAGTTAAAGGTAGACATCCATTTGCGTGATCATCAAGCAACCTCCTGCTTAGCAGTTCCCCCCGGCTTTATTGAGTCACCTTAAAGGGATCCTCTAATGCAAAATTCACATTTTCCACATTTTTGTACTTCCATTTGGGTTTCAGTTGCTTCTAAAAACTGCCCAAGTACTTAAGGAAAAACACCCATATGTTTTCTGGAAATAAATTAATGTTTTTTGGTGTCTGGAAAATGAGTCATTTCAAAAACTATTCCAATACTTCTACAGGAGATCTTACCTGACTGTGGGCAGGAAAGGAGATCTTTCCTGCCACAATTAACTCATTTAATTAAGTTAAATGAGTTATATTAAGTTATCCTTTGGGGTCCATAAAGTATTTTTGAATTGAATTGAAACCTTTTGAATATAATGTCAAATAACCAGGCAATGCCCCTCACACAGCAACCCCAGTGAAGTTCAGTCTGTTACCTAGCAATGCCAGGTGAGATTCATGTTTTTTTTAGCTGGTTTTAACGTATGCGCTGTAACAATGGCTGCTGGAAAAGATTACAGTTTTATGCTTGAATTCTGTGCTGGAATCTTGTTGGTTTTGTAGGAGGCTCTACTTCTGCTTTTCAAAAATGTACAGTCGTATAATTGCGTATCTGCTTGCATCCATTTTCATGTGCAAGTGTAAACATTCAATTGGGGGGGCAAGTAAATGCAAGTTATTTGGATTTAAGGTGTCAAGAGGCTATAAAATGCTCATTCTGAAAGGAGCTCAAAATAGGCAGAACTGAGCATACTGAAATACAATTATATAAGAATTATATTGTGCAAAATGAAATGAACATGTGCATAGCCCATCCTAATCTGCTGAAGAAAGCATAATAGGTCACCTTCAAATAAACCCGTAATGGAGACCATGGTGAGTCCTGCAGAAGAAGGCCGGTAGAGGGTTGAAGGTCCCCAAGCAAAGCTGGCAATAATGGAATTTCCTCTATTTCCTGTATTTCTGCATGCTGCTGTGCAAACAGTGCTGATCCCAAGGGGATGGCCAGGATTGAGATTAGGAAAGTCAGTTTCTTTACCCATCAACCACCTGGCTGGTTAAGAGAGAGCAGAGCGCGCTGACATGTGGCACAGTACGCCTCTGCAGTGACAGGAGAGACGAGGTCTGTTTGTTCAGCACTTCTTCACTTTCTCTCTCTGCTCTTTCTCAGTCAGGATTGGGATTGTCACAAGTAGCAGGCAGGGCTATTAAATATCACCAGCTCTGTTTACGCTGCTCTGGAGAATACGGAGGCATCTTGTGGAGTGGTGTGTCAGTGTGAATGACAATACACAGGAGGCCTGTTTTTCTGCATGACTTCCCAGTGTTTTAATGTCTCCATCAATCAGAGTATTTAGACATTTGGCTTGGCTTCGGTCTTCGCAGTCCAAGCCATAGTCATCACCTACTTAATACTATTCTTTGTAGGTATGCAGATGAATGTTTTCATCGCCTTAACTATGAAAAATCTCACTTTATATAGCCAAGAAAATCAGTGAGTCAAATATTCTTTGGTTTACACTTTCCTCAATCACATTCCAAACCTCTGGGCTTTTTACCACAATGTTAATATGCTCCAAATGTTGAAGCATTCAGCAATATGAAAGCAGCTGTCATACTGTTTCCTATCTCACCATGTATGCTAATGTACTAAAAAATGTGGGTATAAACATGAGGAAGTGAAGAAGAGTTTCTGAAACATCAAGACCTTCCACTACTCTGAGGTAATGAGTGTCACAGGATAAATAATGCAAGAATATCGAGATTCTTTCATATTTAAAGATCAACAGGGAGTGACGTTTATATTCTCTATGATTGAACCCGAGAGATGGGTCATAACTAGTTACATTACATGAGTTACTTTTTGGAAAAGATGAAGTTTAGGAGTATTTTAATACTTTTTACTTTTACTTAAGTAATATTAGAAGTTATGATGTTACTTGAGTAACTGAGTAACTTCACTGAACAAATAAGCTTATTTTACTCTAACTTTCACAGAACATAGACAAATGAGTTTTACATTCAAAGAAATTGATTTGAAAAAAAATCTCTTGCCTGATTTGGTTATTTTGCAATTATGACCATGATGTTATCTAATTATTTTCCTTTTAGTCTTTAAAATAAAAAGTTCACGTAACTTTATACTTTGGTTCAATTCAATATTAAAGGTTTTAAGTTTTGATCAGTAACTCAGTTCTTGGGTAGTCTTTTTGACATTTTTTTACTCTTACTTGAGAAATTTCTTAGACAGTTACTTTACCACTACTAAAATATATTGAAGCAGTGCTACTCTTACTTAGATACAATTTTTGGGCACTCTACGAACCACTGGCTGAACCTAGTTGGTTGTAATTCTATTTATTTTATCCAGAGCGCTCATTTATTTATTTCTCTATTTTTAGCACAATTTTTTACAAACCTTGGAAGATAATTTGGTGGCATTAAACATCTGCCCTTATTTACAAAAACATAGAAGAGAAACTGAAGATTTGAAGAAAAAATGAACTTATATCTGAAGGAAGAAATTGTTGAAACTCCAACCTTGCGTAGGATTTTCTTTTTCTCCTTAAGCCCCTTCATCTCCACAGGTTACTGGCACCTTGTGGTGCAGGAAAATGAGAGAAATGATTCACTCCAACCTTAAATCTGAGGGGAGACACGTGTCTCACTGCTGCTTTGCCAAGTACAGAAAAAGGCTCAGAGGGTTTGCTGACTTTAGCTCAGGAAAAGAGGGTCACATCATCACCTCAGACTTGTAAGTTAGTAATTACAATTCTGCTTAGAGCATACGGTAATAAATCTGCTGTGTGGCCTCTTTGTAATCCTGTCCTACTGTTCACTTCCTGTTTCCTTTCTGCAGCAGACCACCCTGACTTATCATCTTCCTTAGCAACACGAGGCTTTGGGGCAACCTGGGTAAACTGACTCCAAATGTCAGCTGTGCTCATTAGATTTGCTATGAAACTGAAACGCTCTCACTGTAGTTTTGATAGTTCCCTGCAGCGTGTATTCTGTTTAAATTCGATTTCACCTTTGTGTGGAGCTTTCAACTCCACCCCACGCTCTGAGGTGGCAGCTGAAGGAAAAACAAGGGGCCCATTATGAAAGAGGAAAAGCCTTCCTGATGAATGCTGTCAGAGCGTGCCATCTGACCTGCTGAATCTCTGACATGTGAGCGGATCCTTGCATCAAGTGAGCACACAGATGCTAGCAGAGGCAGATACTGTTAAATCTATTGACTACGACTGTGAGGTGGAAGTGGGCAGATATTTCTCTTACAGTAAGTATGCTTAAATCATCAAAACTGTGAAATTCACTTTGCAGGTTTTTGCTCTTCCGTTTGGGTCTCAACTGTTTCTATTAACAGCCCGAGTGCTTAAAAAAATCATCGAGCTTATTGGCTATTAGTTTTTTAGTGTCTGAAAAACAAGCCGATTGTTAAGTCACATTTGACGGACACTGTGCTGTTATCTTGCAACCCCAACCAAGCCCAGCCACGTTACCTAGCAACCTAAGTAGTGTTCCAGCATGTTTGGTCAGCTGGTTTTACCGCTGTATCCATTGTACAATGGCTGCTAGAATAAAAAACAAGTGTTTTTTGTTGACTTACCATCCAAAACCCACTTGCTGCATTCTTATTAGCTGTGCAGGAGGCTCTACTTCTGCTTTTAAAGATGTATGGTTGTATAATTGCGTATCTGTTTGCAGCTATTTTTATGTAAACAATGATTTGGGGGTGTGTGGTCAGCAGAAGCTTATTTGGGTTCAAAGTGACAAGAGGCCCTAAAACAAGTCATTATGAAAGGAGCTAAAAACAGATCAAATTGAGTAGACCAAGATCTAATTATTGAGGAAGAATTTTGTGTAAAAAATGTAATAAACATGCTTTGTATCACCCATAGATCCAGACCTGTTCAAGGAATAACTTTAAAGTATCAGAGTTGCTGGGTAGTTCAAAAAGTCCAGGAGCCAAACTTGTTATGGGAACTTGGGTAATATCTGTTCTGCCATGTTCCCACACATATAACTCATGCGTTGTTGACTTGAGACGTCTGTGTTGAATGAGTCACAGAGGTGAATGTATGACAGGTCAGCTGAAGGAGCTGTCCTCAGAGACAGGACAGCTGCTGCTGCTGCTCCTGCTGCGGCTGCCCTGATTCTTGTCCTTTCATCTTCTTCTCTACCTACGCAGCTCAAGGAGTCTAGCTCCTTGGTCCTCACACATAAACATTTCTTTTATGTGCTTTACTATTTAGACTACACTTCTCCTGTACACACCTGGATAAGCTTTGCACAGACGCTGCATTTGAGAAAATGCGTGGAGGAACACAGCCCAACAAACTGTGCAGTGGAAGAAAAGATATGTATGCTTTTCACATATGTAATGATAAAAATGTATAAGTTCTCTGCTTTCCTTAATTTACTAACCCTAAATAAAGTGAAATCTAAATGAGAAAAGCACATTTCAAATTCCTCACAGCAAGCATGGAAGAAACTCTTCTGATTGGATGAAAAACATAACTGCAAAGCAACATGCAAAATTTAAGTCAACACTGCATAGCACGGTAGTGGCAGTATCATGCTACTCTTCTGCAGAGACAGGAACGCCAGTAACAGTTGACATGAAGATGGATGGAGCTAAATGCAGGTTCATCTATGAAGAAAAGCTACTGGAGGCTGCAAAAGACTTGAGACTGGGACAAAGCTTCACCTTCAAGCAGGAACTTGGACCAAAACATTCAGCCAGAACTACAGTGGAACGTTATAGAACAAAATATAGCATATGTTTGCTAGACTTTATTACTTTTCATTAACAATTTCCATCTAATCTGGCAAAGAAGAATACGCAAACACTTCCAGTCTCAAGTTATGCAAAGCTGGTATGGCAGCAAAGTTTCTACAAAAGTAATGACCCAAGGTGGCAGACACAAATGCAATCCACACTTTTGAGATTGTTAAATACCATTCATTTTCTTCCGCTTCAGTTATTCACTACTACATGTGAAACATCGGAGAGAGAACTGCCTGGTATACCGAACATATGTGGGAAACAGTAAATGAACAGGAAGTACTCAGAGACCTACAGACCTTCTGCCAGAAGTTGATGTAGAGAACTTCCCTGGAGAAGTTGAAGTAGATGTTGGTGTCGTAGGCGTCATCTCCAGAGTTGGAGATTGTCACGTTCAAGGAGACGTTACGCACTGCGCCAAGAGCCAGATGTGGTCTGACATGAAGTCTGGCAGGAATATTAAAGAAACAACAAGAGAAGTGTTAAAATTAGAGTTGCGCCGATCGATCGGTCACCGATCATAATCGGCCGATTTCCGTGAAATCTGTGATGATCGGGATCGGCCGATCATTGGCTCTTTTACCGATACCGATCACCTGCATTTCATTTCTCAGCCTGTCTGTCCAGCTGGTCTCTTCTTTCCTTCACTCTGCGCAAACGCGCAGCAACAAATGCTAAGCGATGTGTAACTATAACGCACTGAGTGAATGAGG
>CAEGAF010196018.1:0-14398 GCA_903067075.1 Micropoecilia bifurca
AGATCAGGAACATTCTGTGACTTCCTGCAGTTTTTGGTTCAGTCAGAAACATTTATTTTAATTAAATGTTCAAACAATGATCTGTCATCAGTCCCAGAGCAGAAGAACTAATACTCTTCTGTAGTAACACCGTTTATAACATGGTCGTATGAATCATGTGTGGCGTAAATTCAGGCAGATCTGAACAGACCAACAAACAGGTCAGGAGGGAGAATGTATGGATCGGTTTCTAAACAAACTATTTCCAGCTTTTATAAATACCACCGTCTATGAGGACAAACTAGACGTGCTAGTTTGTCGGTCTGTTCAGATCTGCCTGAATTTACGCCACATGATGACCATGTTATAAACGATGTTACTACAGAGAGTATTTGTTCTTCTGCTCTGAAAGCCTGTCCCAAATTTATTTGGTAGATTTGCGTTTAACGACTAGATTTTCCATAAACAATTTAAACAATTCAGATTAGGAAATTCTGCAGTCAGAATTTTGAGAAAAAAGTAAAGTTGAGAAAAAGGTCAGAATTCTGCAAAAAAATTCTGAATTCTGAGACAAAAGTTGGAATTGGGGAATAAAGTTGGAATTCTGAGGGAAAACCTAAGAATTCTGAAAAAATGTTGGAATTTGGAGGAAAGAAATCAGAATTTGGAGGAAAGAAGTCAGAATGTATATTGGCAAAATACTTGGGTACATCTTTAACCAAAGCCTATGTTTTATTCATATGTGTCAGGATTTACAGGTAAATTAAATCAAACTATATAAAGAGAAGGAGGCTGGTGAAGCCGTTTGTAACAGGAGAGCTGCAGCGTTTGCATTTACTGGGAGAGTCAGCTGCTCTGATTGGGCTCATCAATAGGTCATGATGTTCTCCAATACAAATCAGACCAAAGCCTGAGGTGCAGCTCAATCCCAGTCCAAAAACAGCAGCACCAAAAAATAAATGTTTTAAACACAATCATGTTTGTATAAAGGAGAAGAATACAAAGCAAAACAACAATTTATGATCATGACTAAATTAAAACGACATTGAATCTATTTCTGTTGGGTTATTGAATTGCACTACAAAAACACAAAATCTTACTAAGTATTTTTGTTTAGTTTCTCAGGCAAATATCTTAGAAAAAAGACAAAACTAACTTACAAGTAATTTTTCAGTAAGATACACGAGCTTGTTTCAGCTAATAATTTCTTTATATTGATGAAAAAGTTCTAGTGCCATATATGATCATGTCATGTTATAGTGAAACTAGCACAATTTCATCAGAGGAAATGAATTATTGACTTAAATCATAAATCTTGGTGAAAAGTTACTTGGAAGTTAGTTTTGTCTCATTTTTAGAGATATTGGTACTAAACTATTTGGTAAGATTTTTTTGTTTTTGCAGTAGAGATAGAAGTAATTTCTCCACATGTTTAAATTCCTGTAATAAAACTCAAATACACCATAAAGAATGTTAACTGGCCTCTTAAAAACCAAACTAGCATTACTGTACATCAATAAAAAGTGCTGCATTGTTTAAAAAGTAACTGATGTTGATAAATTTGACATTATGAGTAAAGTCTGCAAAGACAACATGTCCTGACATGTTGCATCTCAGAGTCACTGACACAAAACGCTGTTATTAAAAACCGGTGTAAGGAGCCTGCAGCAAAACAATGTCAAATAAAGTGAAGACAATAATAAAAATGTAAGTTACCTGCATCGTCAGCAGTTTCTTTTCATCCTCCAGGATTCTCACCTTGTTTTCTAGCTCTCTGATGTAGCACTTTGATATATCTACAAAAAAACAGAAATACTACATTAATTAATGTTTCAGTGACAGTTTGGTGTAAATTCCTAAAGAAACGACATTCGAATTTTAATAAATCGTCCTTGTTCTTGAGAAAACTGTTTCTATACAAGCAATAAATGATCTCAGTTTAAAAATATCTGCAAAATAAAACAACAAATTTGACTTTTAAGCTCAAAAATCAGATCTTTTTGAGCTTCTTCTCATATTATGAGCTTTCTAGATGTTCTAACTCACGTAAATTAATCTGCACCTACAGCCGAGAACCACATTCTTGATTTTTTTTCAAAAGAGATTCCAGTTAAGCTGACTAATCCGGTCGCGAAGTCCCAGTATTGATGGAGACCCAACCCGGCGCTCGAATGCACGTGCTGATTTCAAAGCACGTTTCCGTTAACAGGGAGGAATTTCTGGCACAAAAGGTTCACTGACAGTTTGGCAGCGAACGAGCGAATGAAACCTGTTCTGTCATGAACTTTCACCTGCAATAAAAGCCGTAGCTGTGATAAATTTGAACAGGTTTTTATTTTTGTTTCGTCCTGCAGTGAACAGTAGAATCCAAGCAGATGTTTTTGATGTGCCACCATGTGTGATGCTGTTGCTGCAGGGCGCAGCTCTCTGCAGGTGACTAACATGTTGTTAGCTGATGTACCTCACACAGATACGTTCCTGTCAAACATAATTACAACTTAAGATATTCCAGGATGAGTTTCTACAGGTTTGACTCGAGAGATTAAGTCAAGAAATTAAAAATATGGCTCATTACTCACCTAATTTGACTGAAAATACTGATAAAAAGAGCTTTAGATTGTTACACGGTACATTGTAGGATATTGTCAAACAGTTAGTTTTGATAAAAACTTATATTTAGACAAGAAACCTATTGTGCAATACTTGTTTTAAAACCTTAGAGAACATTGACATTATTTACAGGATTTTTGATTTAAAGAGATGTTTACATTTACTCCTAAAGACCCCATTACACTGAGTCAAGAGATTAAAAATGACAACATGTCCAGGATCTTCAGGGACAATTAAGGATCTAATGGTCTCCTCTGAGTTTCTTGAGTGTTTCCTGACTGGGAACAAGGAGCTTTTATTCCATTATCCAAATTATTTACACCCAGATTCACACTTTGTTAAGCTACAACCACATTTTAGGTGACATAATCAACACAAAGTAGGGCATAATTGTGAAAGAGAATAAAAAAATACATGCTTTTTAAACCTTTTACCTGAAAAGTGTGGCATGCATTTGTATTTAACTCATTTGTATTAAATGTTGCAAGAGTTGCAATTGTAACGAGACAAAATGTTTACTTTTTACCCCAGAAAGCGTTCCTCTCTCTCTCAAAATGTTTTCTTTTTCCCATCTCTGCATTAATTTAATGCAATTTTGCAAGGAATTGAAAATGTCAACCTTAGTTTTAACCACAGCAGAAATAACTTTAAGCTGTTCTGAATAAAAACGTGTCAGATTTATTGGGTGAAAACAGAACATGGCTCCACACCCACTCTGCGTAACTTGATGCCACAGTTTGACATTCTTGCCATGTAAACAGACTTCCATAAATCTATTTTCATCTGGCGTGACAGGAGGGAAATAAAGCAAAACGCTCACAACGTTCCTCTGGTAAGGTTTCAATTAACTCCTACAAGCAGAACCGCTTTAGGTCCAACAAGCAGACATGGCTGTTCGACCTGCATTGTCTTCAGGTTGTTGAATTGCATCCAGAAAGGAAACATCCCGGCAGAAGTAGTGAAAGTCACCGCTGCAGATAAACTGCTGACCTCACACACAAACACAAGAGCAGACTGTGCTGACAAAACAGAGGGCTTCCTTTAATTACAGACGGTCAGCACAGATCCAGTTAACCTTCCTGTCGTAGCGCCAGTGAGTCTCCAAATGAAGACACCAACATGGTGGACATTGAAGTACCAATGAGAGACCATCTTTCCTCAGGTTTAATTAAATCTCTCGATAAACTATCCCAACTTATTGTAGATTCTCTTCCTCAGGAAGGAAAAATTTAATGTTTCTAATAGGTTTGAAAAACATGTTTCATTGGAGACTAATTGAGGTCAGAGCTACATATTTAAAACACAAAAACTTGAGTAAATCCACAGTACTTTATTAGAGCCACTGGTTTTCACACCGTAAGTACTTTTAAATACACACATGTCCTGTATTTTACTCCTGTTGGTTACAAAGCAGTTGATTTTGTGCAGATGACCAAAACCTAGTACTTTTGGTTGTTCACCATCTTGAAGCAAACATTAAGGATTTTTTTTCTGCAGTTTTAATTAGACTTGCACCAATTTTGCAGAATTTCAGTGCAACATGTTTGTGTGCTCCAATGTAGAGTAAATTGGTCTAAATCAACAATCCAGTTCAGTCAGTGTGTCTTCCTCTGGTTAAAGTAACACTAAACTTTAACCTTTTAAATTGTGTTTGCTCAGCAGAACAGAAGCTGTAATCCCCCATTTTAACTCAAAATCTGACATATTTATATTTGTCAGACCTAAACTAAAATATTTACTAAATTATAGTCTTAAAATTACATTTATGTTACATGAAAGCTGCATTATGTTGGTGAAAACAAAAAAAATTATAATTTCATTGTTTTGTTCTAGTCTGTGGACATAATTGTGAAGTTGGCATCTGATTTGTAGCTGACATAAGGGGCCAGTTTTTAAACATCATATGTATTATTTAAACACTTCTAGAACAAAATCTAAGATACTTAAACATATAAAAGCTGGACAACATTATTCTTCTCTGAACAGAGATTTTATCTAAGCATTTGTGATTAAAAATATACTTACACATATTAGAATGCTTACTTTTAGGCAAAAAAGTGTTTGAAGAGTGCTTAAAGTCAAACACGACTGAACTATTGGTTTGTTATTGTTCACTTTACTCAAGTTCATAAACACAAACTACGGATTTCAAGTTTTCTTGAAAAACTCTTGGGAACCGTTTATTTGTGCAACATCTTGTCTCATGAACTGTGTGCATTGTTTTACGACCAACTTTTAGCAAATAAAAAAAAACCATGAAGCAAAAGAATGAAGTCCCTGTGAGAGTCTGAGTTTCAGACAAGTCATGAAGTCTCTTTCTAAAGAAAACCACGCGATTAAAAAAACATAAAAGTCAACAGTGCTTGACAATAAGAACAATATTCATTGGAAAAAGATTATTGGTTTAAAGGAAGGATTAACTGGAGTTTAAAAGCTGAACCAGTGGAGTAGTGCCACAGTATGCAAACATGTTTGAACTGGTTAAACTGGCACCAGCTTACTTCAAACGTTGCATCTATTGAGGTACCAATATGGGCCACTTGGAACGTTTACAATTTGCATATGTCAAAGGTTGCTGCAGAAGAACTTAATGAGATGGAATTCAACCAATTTAGTTCTTGAGATTGGAGAAACGGTTTATTTAGAAATCTGTCAATGCTTGTTAGAGAATATTTTAAAGTGAATAATGTTGCTTTGTAACGGTTTCCTCTCTTAAATGTAAACAATTGGATTGGAAAAAATAGTCTGACCTGTTTTTTCTAAACTCATGATCACTGCGAAACAATAGATATTTCTGAGTTTCACATAGAAATATCTATTGAACAGAAGCATCAGAAAAGTTTCATATTGGAGCTGATAAACCTGCAGATTCTACTTCACTGTTTACCATTTATTTTATAATAAATGTTATTTAAAAACATCTGCAAGTTGAACTGGTTCTTTTTTTCAATATTTGTGAATTATTGATTTAAAACAAGTTTCTTTATATTGCTACATAGTTACTTGTAAGTTATTTTTTTATTGCAAGTGCACCAAGATACCTGCACTAGAAATATTTGGTCGTGGGTCCAAATCCCGGACGAGCCCCCATTTGTCATGCCTGGCTCAAAAGCGATGACAAAAATGGGGGACAGACGATCGTCACCCAACATATCCGGGTGTATATATTTTAAAAATGTAATATTTCTTCCTTGTTTTATAATTGGCTTTTTATGATTTCATGGTGTGAAACACTTAGAACTGCCTTGCTGCAATGTGACTTCATATGCACAAAATCCTGCCCTCCATCTCCCTACTTTAGGGGGACAAACCTGTTCAATAACAACAACTAGCATTGGTTTTAGCTGTCAAGTTGTCAACATAACACGCTAAATTTTAAATGTACGCATAAAAGAAAATGGGACAGTGCTTTGCTAATAATTGTTAACACAACAGCTATATAACAAGGTCAACGAAAAAATAGCAAGGGAGAGGGAAGTAGGTCAGTTATGCTAGCCTGACTATGACAACCATAACATGCAGATGTGCTGCAGAATTTGAAAAAAAAAAAAAAAGACAACCAACATATCAACTCTGTAGAGCTGGTGGTTAAATTAGCTAATAAAATAAATCGACACTGTGTTCTGATGATCACTTATTAATAATCAGAAACTAAACATCAACCTGAGAACATAAAACTGTAATGGACTGAATGCTCTGTTTTTTTGTGTGAGAAATGTTTGCATGTTTTTTTGGGGGGAGGAGGGGAGAGCTGGGTTGAATCCTGATGCAGTAGTGCAGCTGTTGTAGGTCAGTTGCTATGGTAACGGGTCTGTATATACAGTAAGTATACGAGTGGTTTTGAGTTGTTCCAACGGTTTTTCTGTGTTATTTTCCCTTTGTAATTAGTAATACCTACATATTCAGGTTTCATTTTGCCAACAGAATTATTCTACTTTGGCAGCGCAGCTACAGATGGCAGGTAGAAGAAGAGTCTTTCTGCCCCCCAGTGTTGCGAGAATGTGTGAAATTTCCAGATGCAAACAATAACATGCGACGTGTCTATACAAATAAACTTGACGTGACTTGGAAATCCCTCGGATGTTTGTGTTTGCAGACGACTCAGTTTTCTCTTACAACAAATTAAAAGGCTGTTTTACTGGAACTCTTTATAGGAACTCCACTGAGTTTGCAGGGTTTCCATTTTGAGATATTTCTGTAACCGTTCTCAAGCTGCACTCCTTCATTCACCCTGACCTCACCACACAATCCCCCATAAAATCCAGTTTAACCACCGTTGTTTATGTGCGGTTCTGGCCCTGTTAGTTCACCACTCCGCATCTGAACTGATAAAACAGACGTCAGCTGAGGTGGGGCCCCCATAAACGCTGAGGCTCGACCTCTGACCCCGGCCGTCCCACAGAGGATGGGACAGAGTGGATTGGGAAGGGGGGGAGGTTATGGGAAGCTCTGCACAGCCAGTCTTTGAAGAGTGACACCCCCCACCCCTCCATTGTCTGCTACATAATGCAGTGAGACAGATGGCACAGGGAGCACAAATGTGACGGGAATGAGGCCAACTGGGAAAAATACCACCACATCACTGGGAAAGAAAGAAGCACTGGTTCAGAGCCGGTCAGGGTGTAGCTGCTTCTACAGCAGGACGACTGATACAGGATTAATACGTCTGCAGTGATTTTAAGAATTTATATTCCCAGCTTCGTCTCTAACTTTTGTCTTAAAGGAAGGAAAGAACCAATGACTTTATCTGGGTCGTATTAGTTTAGAATAAGGATGAAAGTTGTACTGGTTTATAAAAATATCTGTTTTCTAAACTGAATTAGGACTAATTTGCACCCCTGAATTTAAAAAGTGGCATCCATTTTTCTCTATCACGTTTTATTCTAATTTCTGAACCAATTAATTACATTTCTGTGATGTTATCAGTTAATTTTGAAAATATTTCTCATCCAAAAAAGGTTTTAGGAGAAAACAAATTGTTTTCTAACAGAGCGTATTAATTAAATGTCGCAAACTTGGATTTCTGTAAATTGAATAATAAACTGATAAGGGTAAGTACATGTAAACTAAATATTACGTCTTCATGTCTCTCTGCTCGTCACTCATTGGTCCAGATTCTCAGGAAACAGATCCAGATGTGAGAACAAGTCACGCATTTTGATGCTCATGTTGCTCCATAGTTCAGAAAGTTCACCTGATGGAGCAAATCCAATGTGACTTTTGGATTCAGCACATCAAAATTACCCTAAACAGTTTAAAAATCCCAGACAGTTTTTTGGCTGTTGACCAGTGTTTTTGATTAATGAGTTAATCTAAAGCAAACCACTATTTTATTTATGTTTATATTACATTTTTGGGGTCAATTGTGTGAAATACTGCCTGAATAAGCAGAAAATAGTGCTTTTCTCACATCATTAAACTTAGGTTCAAACATGCTTATTGGCTTCATGTTACTAATTTTTGCGTTATTTAATTGGTTTTTCTGCCATCATCACATCCTCGCTTTGTAGCAAATCAGTAAGTTTTGGTTGAATTCTCACCAATGCAGCTGAATCTCACCTGAATGAACGCTCCTGTGCGATAATACTGTTTATATTTCAAAACATAACTGGATGTTTGGATCATTTGTCTTTCCTGTTACGGTACGGCTCTGCTGAAGGACAACCAACAGCGCCCTCTGCCTGCTGGAGGCCAAACTACAACACTAAAAGAAGGTTTAAACAAACTTTAATAGTCAATAGAATGAAACTAATTTTAATCTAATAAACTATTAATCGACATCTCTAGTTAGGCATCCAGCACACATGTGAGGCACTTGTCTAGTGTTTGGGTTTTTCTAGATAGCTTGACTGAGAGATCAGCTGGTTATGAGATATTTGTGAAGAATTACCACTAAAACAAACCGAAACAAATTCAGCTGGACCAAATATAATTTAACCAAACTGAATTAAACTCAGTTAAAATTAACTGAATTGTAATAAACTCAACTGAATAAGCTGAACTGAATCGTACTGAAATTAAACTGGACTCAGAGTTCAGATGATACTTCACATTTACATGTTATTTCACTCCCCCTGAGCTATCAGAATAAAATGGAAATATTCCCCAGCAGCACAGCCTGTAAATATTTGACAACTGGAACTACTGAAGATTAATCGCCTTTAAATAAAATCTGCCACATTCCTGCTGGTGCTGTACGAAACTGAGGCAAAGAAGAGAAAGCCGAGAAAAACTCGACCTCAGCACAAACACGCCCAGAAAGTCCCACACAAAACGCTGCATGTGCACAATGCAAACTCGCACAATGATTTATCTGTTCTGCTCATATTCATCGATGTTAATTGCTCATTTGGCCCGTTTAACCACCTCGCCTCATCCCAGCAGGTGGATTTTCTCTAGCCTTGCTGGATAAAACAATGCCTCTTTATCACTTCAACATCAGGGTTTTTTCCCACAAAGCTTCTGGGGATCTGTGCGCTCAGGAATGTGGGGAATTATCACCAAGAAGCTTTTCTTCAACAAATCCCTGTAAGACCTGACAGGTTTTTACAACACAAATTACTTTTTGTGTGTATGTGTTTCAGAGATTATCTAAATTGGCAGTATTGGGGAATATTTACATAAAACACAGTTTCTCAGTTGGCAAAATTGAACACGTTCTGAATCTACTCTTATTTATTTACCGTCAACTCAGACAATTTGTTTCTAGACTCATACTTTGGGATATTGTTTCACATTTAATTCTGCATAATTAGAGTAAAAGTTAACTCTGAGGCAAAATCAGATTTATTTACCAGTTTCCTGACTGAGAAAAGAGACACAATGTGCATCAGTATAGCTCAAAAATTGGGATTTGGACTTTATCTGGTGAGACAGCTAAAGCTAAGAAAAGCAGAGAAAGAGGGGGCGGCTTCTATCAAGTGGGCGGAGATTTGGGCGGGGCTTTCAGGCTAACGCTAAAGCTAAAACACTAAAAATAGATGAGGTGTGACTTTTATCAAGTGGGAAGGGCTTATGTGCTAACGCTAAAGCTAAAACACACCGGAAGCAGATGGGATGTAGCATGTAACAAGTGAGCTAATGCTAAAGCTAAAACACACCAGAAATAGATTAGTGTGGTTTATATCAAGTGGGTGGGGTTTTAGCATTGAAGGCGGGGCTTTAGCATTGTGGGCGGGGCTTTAGCATTGAGGGAGGGCCATTTAGCCTAAAGCTAAAACACAGCAGCGAGAATAAGGGATAGCTTATGACACGCATGCTGGGTTCTAGTGGCCATCAAATATTTAATTATTCACAAAGAGCTACAAAAACACACTTTCGTCAACTTTAATCTTCATGAAAGTTAATTCTATACAGAGATGCTGAGTTTAAGATCTTCAGTGATGTCTCACTTCCATGACAAAGGTTAAAACTTTAAGTCCTGAAATTAGTAATTATGCCAAAACTCACACAAGATTTCAAGGAGTTTTAAAACATAGATGTTGTGAATGAGACCAAACTTTAAGAAATAGTTCCTAAATTGTTTTTTTTTTATTTCCTCTACCAAACATGATGAAGCACTGATTAACCCCAAGCAAACCAAGTTGGTTTCTCTTTGTCAAACATTAGTGAATCATTTGTTTGCAATAAGAAAGCTGGTCAAAATTGGCCCAACAAACAATGTTTTCATCACGTAACCAACTCATTTTCTTGCCATGTTAAGTACAAATGTAAATATAATTCAGGGGAAACCAGTCCTATAGAAACCAACTCATTGAAAATTGATAAAAATAGTGTGATCAGCTACATAAAATCTCTGAAAGGATTGGATGTAAAATCAGGCGCTGTTGGTGGTCAATCGGAACCCAAACAAGACGTAGCCTCTGGTCAGGATCAGTTTTCCAGTCTAAGCTCTTCAGTAAACAAACTCTGAGATGTGCTAGCAAGAAAACTCCTGACATGCATCCCAACTGATCCTCCATCTGTGCTCTGTCTCGTACTGTCACAGCTAAGGTGCTAAATCCTCATTAGACCTGTGGAGGTAATCATGACGGGACCATCTGTGCCGACCGGGCCAGACTGAGGAAGATCGGTGACAGAAACCATCTGTGTGTGAGGCCAGAAATATACCTCTGATACCTGGTCTTTATTCAGGATCATCACGGAAAAGTTCATTTATTTCAGTAAATGAGTGTTTACCTTTTGTTCATTTTAATTGTCTTTCTTGAATCAGAAGTTTTACAGTGATTAAACCAGCTGACCAAATGTCCTGGAGCTCCACTTTGGTTGCTAGGTAACAGCCTGGCTCAGCTGGGGTTGCTAGGCAATGACACAGTGACATTTCTGACTTAACAATCGTGAGGTTTTGGAAACGGCTCATTTTCTAGACACCAAAAACATTAACACACAAAACAACTTGGTGTTTATTTTTTTTAAACACTGTGGCTGTTTTTTTAGAAGCAGTTTAAACCCAAATGGAAGTTTGAAAACATGCAAAATGTGACTTTTAAAAAATTTAACTAATAAAAGTAATAAAAGCCCAAAACTCAGTTACTGAGAAAACAACAATATGACAAAAGACCAATAAAAAACAAACTACTTTTAATACAAAATGTGCCTCAACTGAAAAGTTACGTTCCTAAAAAATTTGAATTTGAAATAAATCTATTTTGTGATATTATTCTCATATATTTACAATGGATGCACAATATGAGGAGTATAGAATCCCATTGCTGTCAATATGGTTTACCATAAATAAACCAAAGATAGAAACATATTAATATATTTGCTTTGGGTTCATAACAAAAAAGACCCTAGATAATGAAAAAAGAAAAAACTAAAATTCATTATGTCCATAATTGAACATTTATACTTGTCATTAGTACTTAAATAACTGTTCTTAGTGAAATACATACGGTTGTGCTTTTAATCAGCGTGTAGCGTGTTATAAACTGTTATCTATAACCAACATTTAAATTCTCTTCAACTTGAGCTGAACTTTGAATTTTCCCTCTCCAGATTAGAGCGACTCCCAAATGTTACTGGCCGATAAAGCGGAATAAGTTCAGGGTTTAAAAGCTGCAAAGGGAAAATAAGTCAAATGGAAATAAGAAAAAACACTTCAGTGGATTTTTCTGCAACATATATTTAAGAAAACTGAGTTAACAGGAAGTAAATGGAGATTTTTACCCAACAGGCTGAGAGGTTTTATGATCTGAGTAAAGCAGCATTTTTTAAAATGTTTACATATACAGTATTATCTTTACTTTTGGCTTATTTTTAATTGGTTTACTTTCACCTCCACTCAACATACTGTGAATATGATCTAAGAAGAATACAGTATATTATTTTTTACTATTATAATTATTTTTATATTTGATTTTTAATACTTACGAACTTTTTGTGTCATCCTTTCTGCCGGAATGTGCTGAATTTCCACTTTGCTGGAAAATATAGTTTCTATTCTACTATTTTCTATTTTGTTCAAATTCTTCTAATCAGAAATGAAAGCCATGTTGAGCATGAACTGTTTCATGAACATTTTTTTTAATATTTGTAACATTGTCAGAGGTGGAAAGAGTGCCCAAGTATTGTACTCGTGTTAGAGTAGCACTACTTCAACATATTTTACTCAAGTAAAAGTAAAAAAGTATTTGGTAAAAAGTGCTGCATAACTAATCAAAATTTAAAATCACATCAGAAGGACCAAAATACAAAGTCATGTGGAAACAAAATGCAAATAATTAATATAAATAACCACTAGTTGACTTCAAAAAAGGCTTAAATAATTTTTCATTTAAGCGAGCCTATTCTGCCTCCACATGATTTTTATGATGTTGATTTTATCTACAATTTTAGTTGCACTGTGTAGCACTTTGAGATTTTTTCTAATGAAAAGTGCGGTACAAATTAAATTGATTGTTATTATTATTATTATTATTATTATTACAAAAATAAGAAAAAATAAACATTTTTCCAAATCAGTTTCTTCTAAAAATTAAAATTAAATTGTAAATTCTAAAAATTAAATTGAGGAAAATAAACAACAAAAAACATAATTTTTGGATAAAACATGTTTGTCTTCATTAGGTGAAGTTACTCAGTGGGTCGTGTATCCAGAAAGGTTTACTAAAGTACAAATACAGATATTTAGTAATAAAATTACTCTAAAGTAAAAAGTACAGTGTAGTAAAAACACTCATAAAAGTATTTTTTCCAAAACGTTACTCAAGTGAATGTAACCAATTACTACAAACTAACTGTGTATTATCTGTACTTTTAGTTATTTTTACTTGGTTTGCACTTTTTCCTTACAAACTAACTGTGTATTATCTGTACTTTTAGTTATTTTTACTTGGTTTGCACACTTTTTCCTTACAAATTGTGTATTATCTGTACTTTTAGTTTATTTTACTTAGTTTGCACACTTTTTCCTTACAAACTAACTGTGTATTATCTGCACTTTTAGTTATTTTTACTTAGTTTGCACACTTTTTCCTTACAAACTTACTGTATATTATCTGTAATTTTAGTTATTTTTACTTGGTTTGCACACTTTTTCCTTACAAATTGTGTATTATCTGTACTTTTAGTTTATTTTACTTAGTTTGCACACTTTTGCCTTACAAACTAACTGTGTATTATCTGTACTTTTAGTTATTTTTACTTGGTTTGCACACTTTTTCCTTCCACTGAACTTTTGTGGACCTGCTTCGCTCTCTGAAGAACCATCTAGTGACTGAATCGATCATAGATTTCACCTGATCGGAACTCCTCGGTGCTCCCATGAGCTGACAGGTCGTCCACGGACCGCCGCAGCGGGCCCGCCTTCCCCCCGCAGCCCTTCAGGTAGGCGGTCTGGTGGTCCGGACTCCCCCCGCTGCTCCCGTCGCCTCCGTCCCGGGGCGGCACCGGTCCGCTCAGGCTGGACTGGCTGTCTATGGAGCTCCGGGACCCGGCTCCGCTCCTCTCCTCGTCCAGCATGAGGACGATCTCCTTGAGCTCGGCGTTCTCCGCCCGCAGCGCCTCCTGCCCGGCCTCCAGCTCCGTCAGCTTCTGCTGGTACAGCCCCAGCTCCCGCCACAGCACGCCGGCCGTGTAGCGGCCGAAGCGCTGCCACTCCCGGGTCACCTTCCGGTCCTTCTGCCGGTCGTCGTCCAGGAAGCAGCAGAGATCCCGCAGCTCCTGGTTGTCCTCCTGCAGCTTCTGGTTCACCTCCTTCAGGCTCCGGATCTCCTGCAGGTGGACCTGCAGGCTGCGGTTCACGTCCTTCATCAGCTTCCCGTGCTCCAGCATCACCTCCGTGCTGCGGGTCTGCAGAGCCCGCAGCGTCCGGATCAGGTCCTCCTTACCGAACCGCTGCAGGTCCTGGTCGGAGAGCCGGATCAGGTCCTCCATGTCCGAACCGGGTGTGTTGAAACGAGCAAGTGGCTTCCAACAGGTCTGGAGCAGCTAAGGTGTGATGAAACCCATCCTGCGGAAGGAACAGAACCAGAACCAGAACCGGCTGGGGGGGAAACACAACCAGCGGATTCAGAGAGGTCCCGACATCCCAGATCAGAGTTTGTTGCTCCTGAAGCAGCAGAGACACTGAGAGAGAGAGAGAGAGAGAGAGAGAGACAGTGGGGCTGCCACTGAAAACACGCAGGAAAAACAGAAACACTCTGCAGTGAGGGGAAACAGCGCCCTCTACAGGCCAGGCAGGGCAACTACAGCTGGTCGGAGGGCAAACAGCGCCCTCTACAGGCCAGGCTGGGCAACTACAGCTGGTCGGAGGGCAAACAGCGCCCTCTACAGGCCAGGCTGGGCAACTACAGCTGGTCGGAGGGCA
>CAEGAF010196023.1:0-12221 GCA_903067075.1 Micropoecilia bifurca
CCATTTGACAAAGACTCAAACCTTTAAAATTTCTTTAGGCAAACCGCCATTTGACAAAGACTCAAACCTTTAAAACTTCTTTAGTCAAACCGCCATTTGACAAAGACTCAAACCTTTAAAACTTCTTTAGGCAAACCACCATTTGACAAAGACTCAAACCTTTAAAACTTCTTTAGGCAAACCACCATTTGACAAAGACTCAAACCTTTAAAACTTCTTTAGGCAAACCACCATTTGTCAAGGACTCCCTATCCACACGAGGAGTTACCCTTATGGGGTCTCCTCAAAGTAAGGGGGTTCTAAGAGACTTACCTTTTGCCTTTAGTTAAATCTCTGTTTAACAAGGACTCTAACCTTTATAGCCAACAACACATCCACTTTACTCCTGACACTTAAAGATGAAAGTATGCGGTTAAAATATATCCACATTTTCAGTATAAACAATATAAGCAACCCAGCATTTTATCTATGTATTTTTAAATATCTACTCTACTCAAAACTATTTTAAAATGCTTGCGTTTAACAGTAGCATTTTTTTCAGAACTGGTGCAAAAACTATTTTATGTTTTTTTATTTTCACTTGCTAAATAAACAAATTAGACACACAATATTTTAATTAAATAAGAAGATAGTTCTATGTAGAGTTAAAACAAAAAAGTGTCTTGAAGGTTTGCCAGATTACAAAAAATTTCCTAAATTTTTCTCTTTTTTCTGGATTTTTTTTGTGTGTGTTTAGTGACAATAACAGTTTGTCTGCTTGTTTGTTTTTTCACGTTCACTAAATGGCCGTCCCCAAGTCTGCATAGATGTTTTTGGTCCATTACTAACAAATCAAAATAAATGCAAAACCCTGGAAATTACCTGTATAATTAAGTGTGGGATAAAAAAATTCTCCCAGTCTGTTTAATAAAATAATTATTTCACATCCATGCAAAGTTACACAACAGAATTTTTTATATAAAATTACAAGAGTTTAAATTCATGTTAACTGAGAGATTTATAACTCTCAGTTAGGAAGGCTGAAGTATTTACTGTTGAGTGAAATGTTGACGACTATACAACACAAAAGTATTACAGTTTTCAGCTTTTAAACTACTAAAATATAGAAATATGTGATTTGAAATTTTCCTATAGTTCAAAATATAACAAAAGTACCAACATTTCAGCAAAAAGTGATCAAAATAATTCAAATACTTTATTGTGATTGGTAGTAGAACCTGGACCACATTGCTATGCCCAAACAGTTGCAAAAACTAATAATTTTTTTAAAAAATGACTAATAACAACCCATATAACTATGTCAAATACTGATATGTCCATTTTGCTTGAAAATAGAACTTGTAAAGATGAAACGTACATGTTTTTTTCTTTTTAAAAAAGCATAAAAGTATTGATTTATGTTTCGGAGGAAGCCCAAAGCTAATGGGACAATATTCTATAAATTAAGTACAGAAAATATTTGTTTATTAAGTTTATTTTTAAAATAAATTTGTTGTTGTTTTTTGTCCTGCATGGACTCAGAACTGCTGGGAATAATTATCATGAGTCAGGTATAAAAGTTGACATGCTTTAGGTGCAACATTTCATATTTAACAGCTTTCAGACTGATTTCCACCACACAACCTCCTCTGGTATCACTGGGAGGAACGACTGAACCGTCAGATTAATTCAGAGGACAGAGATTTGCATCCAAACAGCCTGAGAGGGAACAGAGCATTAAAAGTGTTATTGTTCTTCAGTTAGAGCCAACAAATCAATCAAGGTATGATTGAATTGAAAGTGACTCTGAAGGAAGGAGGCTGGGCTGAAACCTGGACTGATCTCGTCATCATGCAGACCAGTTTAACTCTGTCACTGCTGCTTTCAGTCCATTGAAGATCAAGTCCAGACAGGCAGAACTTGGCTGCACCAAACCCGTCAGGCTGGGAAGATGAAAGGAAACGTAAGGAGTGACACCACTAATCATGAGAACAAAACATTTCTGCCACGTTGAGAAACAGTCTTTTAAAATATGGGTGAAAAAATGCAACCTGGCCTGATTCAGCAGGTTCTCCTGCTCTGTTCGCATCAAGCTAAAATAAACCCCCTGAGCAAAACAGTCCAGCAAACAGACGGTCAGGAAGGGGTTTCAGGCGGTAGCAGGAGCATCCAACAGTCATTCAGAACAATCTTTGCTCTAACTTTACAGGGTTTTCAGGTTGAAATGTTGTTTTTTTACAATTATTGAACTTTGAATACTTGAAACTCATCTAAAAATCAGAATCAGGAAATGTTTCAGATATTCAAACATGTTTTAATATTAACCTGAGTAAAAACAAAAACGCAGTTTTAGTTACAGATGAAAGTTCTTTACGCAAAGAAAGGAATCCTCCGCCTCCTGTTAACCGAACACAATAAAATATTCTTAATTGTCCCACAGGGAGGAAATTCAGGTTTAGCTGTAAAGTAAATTACATTGGGAAACATTGAGATTTATAGTTTAATATAAAAACAGGCTTTAAATGCTGAAAAATGATTAAATGTTACAAGTCATACATGTCATGGATCAGATACTGAGTTACATTCACCGTCCAGCGCTGGGCGTCACTCAGGTCACCTTCTGGATGGAACCAGGTGAGGCAAAGACTGAGGAGTTTAGCTTTTATTCTTCTCCTCAGCCTGTCCTGGTAGTCTGATCAGCTTCAGTCTGTAACGTGGTTATGTCAGCTGCAGCGTGTGCATGTAAGCACATAAAAGAGATAGAGGAATAACAATACCGTACAGTACAGTAAGTGCAACATTTTGACAAAAAATTGATGAAATTACTGTAAATAATGTAACCTGATACAAAAGAATCAGGTTTCGTGTTAGGATAGTTGTCAAAAATGTCAAAATTTTGTCCTCAGTTCAATGCCGGTAAAACGTTGTTAAAGGGTTAATAGAGAAGTCAAGTTGTGATGACTTCCTGAAGGCGGAGCTACAGAAAAAGTAGGAGCTTCTTAAAGAGACAAGCGCCCAATTTTAAGGCGTCAAGTCAAATTTTTCTTAAGTCATATTTAATCATAGTCCTATGAAGGGGTCTCATGCCCCCCCCCTCAATATGCTGCCCTGGGTGGTTGCCCTACTGCCCCTTTAAGATTGAAAAATAACATCAGAAATATAAAGTTGAGTTCAAATTTTGGTAAATATACTCTTAAAAGTAGATTTTTCCAAAAAGTTAGTTAAGGAAATGTCAGAAGTTTGTACCAAACTCTGACTGAAACCAATAAAAGGTAGTTGAGGTCCAGCAGGGTGGAGCAGGAGTTTGGTAGGATCAGAGTGGAAATGTTTTATCAGCCACCATGCAAACGTCTCCCAGCCTTTGCTCCCATGACACACATGATTCATGCTCTGCTGTGTTCATGTTGGGTCACTGATCAGACCTGAACAGGTGTGAGCAGCATGTTTCATGCAAAAATCCTAATTATAAATCAGTCATTATGATGCTCAAATTCTAAAAAATAGTTTAATTTTAAGACAAAAAAGCTTTTAGTTTTCACATCAGGTCAAGGTTTTAGACAAATATCTAGATTACAACAATGAGAACTGACATTAGATGGATTTTACTGTCTTTTGAGCTTTAATCTACCTTTAAATGTAGAATTAGTCTCATTTTAAGACATTATAAACTCACCTGTTTATTCTGTCATGAACGTAAGAAATTAAACAAAATCTAATAATTTTCTGTCAATAATTGGTGATAAGTTGTTTTTTCAGGGTACTCTGATCCCTGGCTGATTGTCTCCAGGTGAGGCGTGACCCCGGCGTGACCCCGGCGTGACCCCGGCGTGATGGCGGCTTCCCATCATCACCAACCTGCAGCGGTGAAAACTCGAGGAGGAGAACGGCGAGCGATCAGAGCAGCGACACGGAGGCGTTATGGTGTGAAAAGACGCAGCGGCACATCGGGGATGAGTCATGTTGGACGGTCGTCATGGTAACAGGTTTATCAGACTCCTTCATTTTCATTTCAGGCTGCACAGCAAAGAAACAAAATCTCACCAAGTGTTTGTGGTCTGGTTTCCAAAGCAAATATCTCAGTGCACTTGAAATAAATTAAATTAAAGGTAACGCTTCAGCAAGTATAGCAGTTCATTTTAAGTCAGTAATTCCTTAGTATTGATGAAAACATACTAGGACCAGTGTCAGATTATTTCACTTATAAGATGTTATTTTCCCCACACTATAAGTGACATAATCTGCCAGTGGAATAAGAACGTTTTCATGTACTTGATATAAGCTGCTACATCTTCTTTTTGTCTTTTTTCAACTGCTAAGATGTTTGAACTAGAAACTAGACCAAAATGTTTCATAAACCTTTGTGTTAATTTCTACAAATACGTAGAGAATCAACAAACTCTATAGTAAAGATTGTTTTGAACAGAAAATGTTTCATTTGAACTTGATCATCACTATCTGCAACAACTCTGAAGTTTTTAATTAGTATATCAGCTACAACAACATTTAATTCCCCTTAGGTATCAATAAAGTATTTTTGAATTGAATTTTTAATTCAGATAACTACAAAAAAAGCAAAGTTTTGCAGCATCAAACAAAAACAGGATGTTCTTGTAAACAGCAGCAGCTGTTCACCTGAGTGGAGACGGTTCTGGGTTCTGCCAGCGTTCAGAAACCCAGTTCCTGTGCAGAGAGCTGCAGCGTCAGCAGCCTGATGGTGACATGTGCAGAGCTGCAGGGGGCCGTAGATGCAAATAATGCACATTAGCAACACACTGCAGGAGCCACTTCTCCTCTTGGCCTCAGATTTAACCTTTTACATATCAAAGCTGTGATCTGGGTCGACCTGTAAACCAGAGGAGAGCCGCTGTAAAGCTCGACTGTTCTGAGTGTTAATGACGGTTCTGGTCGGAATCACCTGGACTGAACTCCGGTTCAATGTTTCTCTTCAGCTGTGAATGAAAATGTGTTGAAAAGTTTCATCAAATAAAACACAAGATTCCTAAACTCCAAATATTTCCACATTTTACTTAAAAAATTACAGCAAAAGATGATTATGGTGTCTCTTTTTTCTCTACTTTCCTTTCAGAGCCTAATTTTTATTTTTACTATTTAGTTATATTTGACTTTACAAAATTCATTAAGAAAAAGTGGTTAAATTAGCTTCACAAGATCATCAATAATCCACGGCCCATGATGCTGAAACAGCCATTTAGATTTCCACTGAATTCCAGCAGTTCTTCTTTTATCAGATCCCAGAAGGTTTAAAATTAGTAAAAGTAAAATAAACACAAAGCAGATGAAATAAATAACCTCAATTTGAAAAACATAGGAGTTAAAAAAACGATTTAAAGGACAGTTTGCTTGCTTCACTAATTTATTGTTCAGGTGTTATTTATCTGAACGAAGAGCTTTCAGTCAGTCTGGATAGGTTTGGAAATGTTCCCAGGCTTGGAAAAATAAAATAAAGTGAGGAGAAGACTTGATATTCCCTGATTCATATGCTAGATTTTTAAAAATAATTTACAGGGAAATTTATTTTTATTTGTAGTTTTTAAGAGTTTTTGAAGAGTTTTGTAAGTTAAGCTTTTTAGTTTATCTGTGATTTTTTTTAAAGTTAAATTTATGGATTAAAAAAAAACTGTCTTAGAAGTATGGAGCAAAAATATCTCCAGTGACATCACAAAACTTAAATAGTGAAATTACTAGAGTTGAATATAGGTCAGATTTTAAAGCAAATTATTATTACTTTGCTCCAGTTACTACAGAAGAAGAACAAGGATCTTTGTGTGAATGTAGCAACATGCTACATTGATTCTTTCTTTTAACGAAATAAACGCTGATAAAGTTCAATAAAAGCTTCAGCTAATAAATATTTATTTTTAAAAAAAACCTCCTTAAAGCATGCTAGGAACCTCTGTCGGTAGGACCGCATTTTATGTTGCACCGCTGTGTTTTTGTCAAACGACTGACGTCATCAACATCCGGGTGACTCCGTGAGGCGACTGATGCAAGTTCTAGCGGTTCACTGAAACCACGGAACACCTGGCGGTGACCCAAAGGTCAAAGGGCTTTTATTGACCCCACGGCAGCCCGGCGTCAGTCCAGGAACAACTGATATTCATCTAACAAAATAAAATGATAAATATGTACGTAAATGGTTTTAAAATGGGGCGTATTTAAAAGGAAACGTAACTTGTAATAAACAATTTGAAGCTGAAGAGTTTAAAGGTAAAATGTGTTTCTGGAGCCACTCAAACAAACATATGACATGTTGCTTTAAAGCTGAAAACTCAATTGATTCAATTTGAAGAGATAAGTGATAAGAAGAGATAACTCCTCTATTTTATTTTAAGCTTTATTGTTATTCCTTTAACTCTTAAATTCATAATCTTCATTCTGAGACGAAGTTCCTTCATTAAGAAACAAAACATCCTGTTCATCCAGGATTCTGTTTAAATAATCTGAAAACTCCACGTGTTTTACTTTTTTACTGATGCAAAGTTTTCAAGGTAAAAATTTAGAATAAAATCAAATTTATATTTAAATTATTTGTGTAGTAGTGGATAATTTGGGGTTTATTTTATGTTATTGCACCTTTTTTAAAACTTAGAAAATAACCACTTAATCAGTAATACACAAAATATTGAAGATCTTGTGAGCAGCTTTTAACACTTCAAGCCCAACTCTTCCTATAAAACTATCAAAATACATATATGTATTTTGACTACTTATATGATGGAAACTGTCTTAATTAGTGAAATATGTAATTAACAAATGTATTTCATGCCAAATAATCAAAATTAAAAAAGAAATACAAGATCTGACCGTTTCAGGAGCTTCAAATAAGTATTATTGTTTCAATTATTTTGCACAAATATTATTCTTATGACAGAAACTGATGTTTATTGTATTGTGCCCCCTGGTGGTTGTTCACAGTCACTGCTCCCCTGAAGCCTCAGCAGCAAGAGCGTCTCTACAAACTTCACGTTTTAATATAAAAACAGGTTCATGTGATCATTCGCCTTCAAACTGTGTGAGATATTAAAGTGCTACGACCAGAATTTAACAACTGGATCCTTTTCTGAAACTTGGAGTATAAATGTTATGTTTAAATATGTACATTACATTTCTGAAGAAAAGTCCAGACACATTTCTGAGAATTTCTGCTGATTTCCAGCAATTTTGATCTTTCATTTAATACCATCTTTTAAAAAAAAAAAAAAAAAAACTACATACATTTTACACATTTTTTTCCAATTCACAGAAGTTCATTTTACACCCATTTATAAACATCAATGTGCAACTTATTCTCTGCAAACATTTGCAGAGATTATGATATATTTATCTAATAAAAACAAAACATTTGTATTTGTAATATAAAAACCACATTACATTTATCCTGTCATTAAAATGTTGAAGTGAAAAGTGCTTCCAGTCTAAGTGATGCTGCTGCTCCAACATAAGGTGAAAGTGCTTCATCTGGTCCCGTCTGAAGAGTTTCACTCTTTAAAATCCACTTTTTACTTCAACACATCTGGTCAAACTGAAGCCTGAAAACTTCGTCTTGTTCTCAGAAACACTGAGACGTTTCTAAGCAGCTTATGTGCAGTTTGGGGTTAAACAACTAAACAACAACATCAATTTCAAAACACCAAATAAAAAGTACCAAGACCAAAAGTAATGTAACAAACTGATTGTAGATTAAATTAGAAAAACATCAAATGAAAACTTCACCCTTTAAAAATGATTCACCATTAACTCTTAAAATAAGCAAACAGCATCTAAACAAACTAAAGCCTGAACCGTTTTTATCCTGAGGTTAATTAAACTTTAAATCTGCAGACAGTGGAGGATCTTTGCAGCAGAACCGGGTCAGATGATCCGGTTACTGCCTGATTTCACCTCAACTCCAGTCTGCATGTCACATTTCCTCACATTAAAATGTTTTATTCCTTTCATACGTTTTTAAAAAACCTTATAAGTGCAACTGCATTTATAAGGTTATGAGGCTTCAATATTTTATGCTCTGAATATTTTAGATTTATGATAATAGGCTTAAAACACGAATCAAACTCAACTGGCCCTTTTTTTGAAGGACAGTTTTGTTTACAGAGACTTCATATTCAGTTTATTTGTTTTATTTATTTTGGATATTTAACGCGTCTTTGTGTTTCAGTGTCAAATATTCATTAGATTTTAAAGCTTATTGATATTTAAGAATGTCTTCCTTCATTATTACCATTATATTATTTAAAAATGGTCTTAAAACAATATGACAATGATTTCTGGAACAATTTGAAATGGTTAAATTTATAGTTTGTTTTTCTGTAAAGTCGATGCCTGTAGTTTTAACAAAATGCTCCAGATAAACGAAGCTGCTCCCAAATATCAGATGTTTATCTCTGCAACGCCTCAATGACGGCTGAGATATTAATACATCTCATCTAAGAATTTTTAATGTCTTGTCACGTGAATAAAATTACTCACGTGTGATTTTAATTGTTTCTTATAGAATAGAAACACCAGAATTAAAAAATTGTGTTTTTTCTCAACATTAGCAGAATATAAACAAAGTTTTGTGCACATTTGAAAAGAAAACAGCAACATTAATGTCAGATATCATCCCATATTTTAAATAAGAAACTGGACAACAGCAGAAATGTCACTCTAACTTTTGGTCTTTAAAGAACCGGAAGAACAATCCAGGAAATCTGACGCCAGACTGAAGCCATGAATCATCCGTCAGGTTGTGATATTCAGCTGAAATCTTACGTTTTACAGTTTATAGAATAAACTGGATTAACTCTGATTTATTATAATTAAAAGTATTATTTAGGACCAAATTATTCAAAGCTTTTCCCGATATTGTTGTCTGTAGTTTGAAATCACCTAAAATCCTATTTTCTGGGATTTATCTGGGTCAACCGAAAGACGAAGGTTAACCGATTTCCACTCTGAGCAAAGCGACACGGTTCAACTTGCACTTGCTAAATGGTCTGTTGTGTCATCGTTGTGCTGATTCATCCATTTTTACTCCTGAGTGATTCACATGTCGAAGCTACGAGGCTTAGCGACCAAAACTAACAGCATTCCTCTGAAAACGGTTGGAAACTCAACTGATACGGAGTGAAAAATCAGCCAAAGTCCAAAAATAAACCTTCAAAATACTGAGCAAGGCCACCTTCTGAATCTGAATCACTAGAAGGCAATAAAGTAAGAAATCGGAGATGAACTAAAGAGTTTTTAAAGTGATGTAAACTGTCAACAAGAAGAAAATCCTTGTCCAGGTGGAGCTTCGCTGCTCCTCTTTGGTTTTTCTTCACCTTCCTCTCTCCTCTTCCTCCTCTTCTCCGTTCTCCTCCTCGACGGCCCAGGCCTGGATCTTCCCGTTGCCAAATATCATGTAGATGACGGCGCCGCCGATGTTGATCCCAGCGGCGACCCAGAACACCTTCCTCCATCCTGCCATGGTGTGCTGCAGAAAGGTCAGAGGTCAGACTACATGGTATGCCACAGAAGACGCAGTAAAAATGGAGGCTATACAATTATTTTTTCTGTTTTCATGACACAGAAGCTAAACTTCCAAGAAAAAAAGAATTATTTTTATGCGAGAGCCTTAAAAAACCTAACAGAGGAAAATAAAACATTAGGAATGAAAAAGTTTAGAGCAGAACAAACGGAAACCAAACCGGTCCGGAAAGAAAAGCTGGAGGTTTTTTTTTCAGCATCCTGATTTCTTGGAGACTCACATCTTCTGTAAAGTATCCCGTCACGATCGGCGCCACGACACCCGGGATCGTCCCGAACGTGTTGGTGATTCCCAGGAGGAACCCGGCGTACCTGCCAGGAAACCAAACACAAGAAATATGTAGATATCTCCTACATATTCACACAAAGTGGTTTTTTTTATCTTAAATACAAAATGTATATATTTTTATACATTTTTGACTTATTTTCTGCTCTGACTGTGTTCTCTCTTTTGTTTTTTATGTCTGTATGCTCCAGTTAACGATTAATCAATTCCTAAAGTAGTTGACGATTATTTTTAATAATCGATTAGTCACAATTAATCGTTACTGTTGACTCCATAAAACTGATTCACCTTAGTAAACACCTTGGCTCTGGTCTGTCCCTGTCCTCTGCTGCTGATGCTAGCTATGCTCTGCTAGCTGCGCCCTGCTACCTAGATACTGCTAGCTAGGTTCTGCTAGCTAGCTGCACCTGCTAGCTGCGCTCTGCTAGCTACGCTATGCTAGGTGCACCCTGCTAGCTGCTTCTGTTGCACCGTCCTGATGAAGAGGCGGTTCTGCAGATTACTGGACCCTCTAGCTTCTTCCCTGCTGCTAAACCTGCTAGCTAGCTTCAGCAGTGGGTAACCATGGCAACACATCTGCTCCGCCTTCAATATCGAGGGCCACAAACCAATAGATGCTTAAACATCAGAGAGTTCAGCTGTAAACACGTGTCAATAATTTATCAAATTAAGGTGATCATTTTTAATTAAAACTCTATTGTTAAAATCATATATCCGTAGTTATTTCCTGTATAGTTACACATTATTCATGAAAAAATAACTTCAGCTGTGATTGGTTAGCCTGCAGACCAATCACAATTAACTATAATTGACCACCTGAAATGATGGCTCCACATGACATGCATTTCATGCATAACTGCCATTTTTTAAAATTTATCGTAATAAAATGATCCTATTTGTTCACTTAGGAATATTTACATCTACTGAATTGTGTGAAAGCAACACCTGCAGCAGCTCAGATGCTAATCTGCTAGCGGAGACGGTTGCCATGGCAGCGGGCGGGCACCCACCGGGGAGCGATGTCGATCTGGTTGACGTAGACGCCGGCGGAGCTGCTGCCTCCTGAGCTGGTGGACAACGTGAGGAAGGTGACGGTGAGGATGTGGCTGCATCCGGCGTAGCAGACGGCGATGAGGAAGAGCGCCGGCAGCACCAGGCCTGGGGGTGGGGGAACGAGCATCTCCATGGCAACCCAGCAGCTACACCGTTCAGGCCAGTGGTTCTTAACCTTTTTTGAGGTACCGAACCCACCAGTTTCATATGGACATTCACTGAACCCTTCTGTAGTGATAATAAAATATGATTCCCCGAAAATTCAAGACATTGAGTGACCTAACTAGAGTCTAGTTGGGTCACCCCAAGATCTCCAAGTCTTTTTAAAAGGTAGAGTCTGTGAGAACAGTTCTTCAAAATATAGTCAGTGTTTTCAGCAAAGTTGAGCTGAACTGTCCAGGAACGAGCCAAGGTATTTAAAATGAGCCACAGTTTCAACATCGAGAGAAACTGGAACCACTTTAAGGCTTAGATCATTTAATTAGCTCTACATTCTTAAGAGAATAAAAAATTAATAATAAATAATAAAGACTTTGAGGTATTCTGATTTAGTAATGTAATTATATTAGTAGCGTTTCCACCTCCACACCACTAGAGGCAGTAAAGGCCCGAAAAGATGCGACTAAGGAGCAGATTTAGAAGAACACAGAAAGATACACAGTTTGGTAAAAACTGTGAGCTTTGCTGAAGTAAATAAAGACAAAAATTCAAATCCATGCAGAGAGTGAAGCTCCTCCAATCAGGCTCCTCCTCAGCTCTGATTGGCTAAGCAATGTAACGAGATCCTCTGATTGGCTAAGAAATGTAACGTGATCCTCTGCAGTAGTGATGGCAAAGCTGGGCGTCATCACGACTTTACACTAGTGAGTCTTTACCTCCTGGCAGAGGCTCCGCCGAACCCCTGGGGTTCAGTAGAACCCGGGTTAAGAACCACTGGTTTAGGGTGAACAAGGAAACCTCACCGACCTGTGAAGGTGAAGATTTTGCGCACGTTGGTGATGCTGAACACCTGCCTCGTGATGAGCCAATCGGCAGCCACGCCGGACAGCAGCGAGACCGGAACGCTGCAGAAGTACGGCAGCGCCGACAGGAAGCCGTTCTGATGCACACAGAGACGCAGGTCACTCAGTTATTAACACAGAAACACAATGAAATCTTCACAACTCGTTATAAGATGAATAAGATTAAATAAAAAAATCTAATTATATTAGATTAATATTAGGGCTGTATAATAATGTCGATATTTTCTTTCCTAAAAAAATCGATATTAATCCTCAAGTATCGTAACGTCCAACTGTCACCTTGTTCCCTCACTGCTTGCTTCACCAGGTCATCAGGCTTAGAGTGATTCCTTCAGATGTTCAGGTTAAAAAGG
>CAEGAF010196037.1:0-22343 GCA_903067075.1 Micropoecilia bifurca
TATATATATATATATATATATATATATATAGATAGATAGATAGATAGATAGATAGATAGATAGATAGATAGATAGATCCAATATTGTTGGAAAAAAAGCAAGTGATGAAGTTGTTTCAGACTATTGTAAAAGGGCTTCAGGGTCTGCAAATAAGAAAAAATAAATGCTAATTCATTTTTTTAATCACAGTTCTTTTATACTGTCGCAATGCAGTTTAACTTCAGGTGTTATAAAGTTATTTCCTCATCAAGGATTGTTGCTGGGATTATAGACATACTAGGAGTGTTGCCTTGATATTTGGATGAATGTTTGTGAGATCCTTCAATCTCCAGTGGCAGCTAATCGGGGTGTCTAAACGTTTGCTCCCGCATATTTCCACAAATCACTATGTGCCAGGAAAATACTTAATACTGCCCTTTTAAAGGTGGGGTAGACTGCATTTTCTGGGCTCGTGGTACTAGTTTTGCCTCATATTTCGAACTGTTTTGAACTTTTGCAAACTTTTATTATCAAGTCTTTCGGTTTGACATTTAAAAAGTAAGAAAAATCGATTGCTATCTTGGTCAGAACACTCTTCCAAAGAGAAAGAATGAATGTTTGGTGGATGTTAGTAACTAAGCCTCTCATTTTTTCATTTGGTCACCTTAGTTTGTTTCAGTTTGTAACTAGTATCTTGACCTGGTCCAGACTCTACATGATTTAGTAGCATTTTGCTTCCCAGCACATAACAATGCATCATTTTTATTAATTGGAATGGTTTTACTTTTTTTTAACCAGAAATAAACCTAATTTCAGATTATAAATCTAATTTACAAAAGTGTTCTGGGCTGGACAGCAGCAGAACAAGATAAACAGCAACACATACTGGTAAATACTGTTGTCTTGGTGAGTATTTGATGTGATTTGATCCTAGGCTGTGATGCTGAATCACAGAATCATGAATGTTTATCGTCTCTTAGCACCAACACAAACACTTAAATGGGTCCTCAACATTAAAATGTACCTTCTGCAGTTTGTGCTTCATTCCTCACCTTCCAAGGAAGTATCTGCCTTCGGTTTTATCAGTGTTTAAGTTACTAACTGAATCTTCTTTTGTCCTGGTTCATCCAAGGCTAGAGAGAATGTCTATGTAATCTTCATCTCTTTTCTTACTTTCTCTTTGGCTTAAGAGCACAACACAATTTGAAACGGGTTTGAAATGCTATATGCTGAAAACATTGTAGCTTGACAAGCAAAAAAAATGTGTTTTTGTAAGGAAATACTATTTTCTATGATTATTTGCGTAATTTGAGGATTTAAAAAAAACAGATTAATTGACCTCAATTCATTGTACATAATGTAATGTATATCTGCTGATGGTGGAAATTTTAATAAACATCAATTTTTCTAGTAACTGGAAATTATTTGCCGCTGACATTTAGTTTCTTTCAAGAAGTTTGGCTTTAGCCTTCCCTCTGTGTTTGAGACTGCAGAAGAAAGTATAATGTTCCTTAAATTATTTAATTTCTCAGACAGTAGACATCTTAAAATTTTTAAGTGCTCCAGGGCTCCGGTCGATGGTTCTTGTCCTTTCATAGTGAAAGAAAATCCTTAAAAAACAGAGCTCATAATGCTTCATTTGTTTGAGTCATTTCACCTTTTTTTTCTACCTCACTGTGCTGTAGGTGTCTCATCCTGCCTAATGTGTTTTGTGTTTTTCTAACATTATTTGGCTTTTATTACAGGTCACTGAGGAGCAACAAGATCCAAATTCTGGACGACTTTGTTTTCTCTGAATACTCTTCACTGGAGAGATTGTGAGTAGTTTTATGCCTGCTGCTGCCATTCCTCACAAACATTGTTCCACTTATTGGTTTAATGGATCAGAGTTCAAATTTTGACCTTTTTTTTTAAAAAATGGAACCTTAAATGTAAATGAAGGTACGCCATAAAGACGGTAATGGAAAATGTGTCAGGATTAAGTAAAGCTATAATGGTAAAACTATAGTGTAAGATGTGACACAATGAACAAAGACTCAGTTGATCTTAAAAAATGGTTTTAGCTTTCAAACAGAAATTAAATCAACCTGTTTTAAAATGCACCACCATGTTGCAGCTACATGAGTGCTGCAGTTTGAAAATTCAAATAATATTAAATGTGTTGTAGGTATTTTTATGAACACCTCAAATAAAATTTAAAAGTAGAATTTATTGTATGATAAAAATACAGATTTTTTTGTTGCTGTTGAGCATTTGTGTATAATTTTATAGACATTTATTTTCTCAACCATATTTGTCTGCAAACAGGCCATACAGATATTGATGATTGATTTACTGTGTGTTATGCGTTAGGCTTAAAAAGTCAAATTTCTACAGCCTGGGAAGGTTTTCTGAGGCAATTTATTTCGACTTTGCATTAATACTGGGCCAAATGAGTTTAGCAAGGAAGAACTGTGACACATAAAAAGCTCTAATAAAGAGGACAGGACATTTCAAATTACTCTGAACATATGGGTGAATTTTTATGAAGGAGGAAATTAAGCCTTTCTGATGAGTGGAAAGCAAGTCAGTCATTTATTTCAGTAATTTTATGTGTTGGCTTCACATTGTACATTGGAAATGGATGTTTATTTTTGTTTGCAAAATCCCTCATGTAGCAAATTACATTGTGGTAACATTCTTATACATCAGTAAAATCACTCCAAACTCAACACTGATATTCAGTTGGGATTATAACTGAATCCTGAACTTCTGCTTTGAGCCGCTTGTTTCCAACTTCCATAAATTGTTCCAGACATATTTCCATCTGAATGAATACATTCAGATGGAAATATAATTCATACTGTTCAAGACATACATTACCTATTTTCTGGATTCATGTTTTTAAAATGTGAAAATTAAAATGCAATAGAGATCCCATTGTGAAATACCATTAGATAATCAGAAACGTATTCTGCCGCAGATCCTGAAGAAATGGGAACAACTCGAGGAAAGAGATTTTCCCACACACACACTAAAAAAATTGAAATGCCATGTTCTTCCTATAACCTAATTATTGCAATGGATTACTGTAACCTTTTGTATTTAACAAAATGCCAAGTCACAATGACTTGTACATTTGAAAAAAAGGTTTTCTATAAAGAACACATGGAGACCTGTCATCTGTTAAATGGGAAATAAAAATATTTTTAAAGTAGTTGTGTATGAACTTTTTGGAAGGGATTCATTTGTCAGTCTTTGAGATTGTTGGTGTGTCCATATTTTTATTTCTATATTTCATGTTGTGTAACATTTTGACTCAGGTATCCTGCCTCTGCATGTCCGTTTGAAATGCTCCTCTAGATACATTATGCTGGATGGTAGTTCGTGTTTGGCTAGTGGTGATTTTGTTTTCGAAACAAGGCAGTATCTGTCTGTGTTTCTCTGTGTGTATCTGTTTGGAGAAGGAAGTTGTTTGTTTCTTTGTGCGGTTTAAGTTCAAATAAGAGTGAACTTCAAGACTCAGCCAGTGAAATGAGTTTGAAACTTATTATAACCTGTGTTTTCCTTGGAGGAAACAAGGTCGTGTTTGTTGGAGTACTCAACCAGCTCGCCACCCCAATCTGCCACCAAACAATAGTTTTCTGTTCATGTGCAAATATGCAACAAAGTCAAAATCCAGACACCCAGGCACAACATCTGTGTTTTTCAGAGCTTGCATAAGTCTATTGTTAGAATAAGCCAAACCTGGTGGAAAAACGTCTTTAATGAAAGCACAGATTTCACATTCTGCACTGCAAAGTGGAGAGAGAGAGAGCAAAGATGATGAAAGACTTTTTTTAATGATTTGATAAAATATTTTTCAGTGCTGATGTTCCGAGAAACGGATTAAAATGATCCGACAACTACACAGGATTGTTGATTGATTGTTTGTTTATCTGTTGTAAGTTTGGAGGCGCACATGCTGCTGCTCCTTTGTAGTGTCCTGTAGTGACTGCTGCTCCTTTGAGACACAGCCTGCACACTTTAATTATGAGAGATTAGTGGATTTTTATAAAAACCTCCTCTGAGTTAAGCCAGGTTCTCAATTTCAGTCTGCTTTAATTTTAAGTCATGTCACTCTTGTAGACTGCTTGCTTCACTGTTTTGTTTGCAGTCCAGTCTGTTGTCTAGGTGAACCCTGAGCTGAAGTCACCTTCTTTATTTTCAGCACATTCAAGATGATTTGAGTGTTTCCACACAAAGCTGTCCACCAACTCTCTAAACTCTGCCTTTTGTCTACCTCTGATTCACCCAACAACTGGAAAGTTGTCTGAGTATTTCTGCAGACTCTGACTTGAACTGGAAGAGTGAGGTTTACAAAATGATAAGGACTGGTAAAAGTGCTGCTCCCAGTATAAAGGGTCCTGTTCTCTAATGTCTTTTCTGATCCAATCAGAGCTCTGATCTCTTTCTTTCTCTCAAACTCAGCCTCCACGGCTTTTAAACCAAAACCCCAATGAAACGATTCAAGATTAATGCTTCTTTTGACTAAGTAGGCCTGTCACGATAACAAATTTAGCTGGACGATTAATTGTCTAAAAAAAATTATTGCGATAAACGATAATATTGTTTCAAGACCTTTTGACACTGATTTAATGGAAATGGCTAATAATACATGCGATTTCCTGATAGATGCACCTTATTTTCAAAATAACATGTAACACTGGCACTGATAAACTAAATAAACAAAACAACAACAAACAAAAATAAAATGGATTCTCAGTCTCCATTAACAAAAAACGTACTTGAATAAAAACTAAACAACATAAAGCCAAAGTGGAAATAAATACTGCATTCAACCTAAAGAGTGCAGATATGAAGTTTGTATACTATATTGCCCTTCTGTAATCGCTGGATTTAAATAGAGAATATGGGCACATCCAACTTCCTACTGCAATAGTTCGCACTACACAATTTTTTACCCCTATTTTCCCCTTATGACAATCTTATAACGTTGACCGATCTAAGATTGTGGTTGGTGATTTCATAACCGATCAACCTCGCCTCCCCTCAAGGGGAAATTATGGAGGGGAACCCAAACAGCTGACACGGCGCAACCCAAAGTCCAGCGGACATGGGAGATTATTTGTGATATCATTAATATATTCAACATCTCGTGCAAAGAATATAGAAATGACAAGGGGAGGAGTTGGAGCCAAATTGCTACTGCAGTTAATAAACCCAAGTTTTTAGCTATTCTTCGTTAACGTGACATAAATTGGTTATAATGATGTTCATTCAGTCAGGACTTTACTCTGACTCTAGCCACATGCATCACAGGTAGATTCTAGTAAAGCAATGATTAATGCCGGATTTTAAAATTAGTTATCTGCACTTGGAGCCATTATTTTGTGCCCATGTGGCTGGACATTCTATAACGGCACGACCGTTATAGAATTTCTGTCGGCTAATGTGTCAGCCGACAACGTGTGCGCTGAACATTAGACTAAGGAAATGAGGAAGGGAGGGTTAGTGGAGAGTTGAGGCTTTTTTCATTCAGTGTCAGCAGTAGAAAGAATAAAAGGCCGGAAGAGACAATAAAGACGATAATTAAAATAAGGTCGATAGGTTTAATTTATCGTGCGATTAAATGATTTATTGTTTATCGCGACAGGCTTACTCCTGAGTCAGTCTAGAGAAAAACGTTCAGGAACTCGGAGCAGAAACGCCCATATTCTTCCTCTGAGGTTGGATGATTTGATAATAGTTATGAAATGTACTGGATATAAAAGAATACTAAGCTTTATTTTTCCTTGCAGAAATCATCTTCATACGAATAAATTGCTATAGTTGCACATTACCACAAAGTTTGGGTGTTTTTATTTTATATTTAAACTGTAACTGACAGGAAATAACCTGGAATGACTTCAGACTTGGTCTGGTTTCTTTTCTAGTCTGTAGCAGCATTTGCTGCTGCACGATGAGCCATTTCCCCAGCAAATGGATGCCTGGGGTTTAAGGTTGATTTGCAAAATAACAAACATGCCCCCTTTCCAACTTCCACCTGAAATATTTTCAGAGTGTAAATGATTTATGGGAGCTGTAGTGCACCTGTTGATTTGAAAATCTGTTTTTGAAGCAGGAACCTCCAGGAAATAGTGACAGTGGGAGCTCTATTTTGCTTCGACAGACTTAATTTTACCTAAGGCCCTCAGTACTCTGCAGTGCTTTGGAAACGGACACAACAAACAACCCAAGAGAGCCTGAGGGTTCAGAACCATAACTTTTCACAGGGTAATTACTTAGGGGTCACACTGTGGAAACATGCTTGTTGCTACAAGCTATTTTGTTAAAAATATGTGAAAAAAGAAAAACACAGCTTGTCTACATCCCTTATTTAATTGTAAGATTAACTGTAATCTGTTTTTTATTCATTTGTATAAAAAAGTGAAAAGAAAAGGATTACTACAACACCAAAAACCTTGGAATTCGCAAAACGTTTAAGGCAAAAAGGTCTAAAGTCATACTCAATAACTATTCTTTAAAATGTTACTTATTTTATTAACTTAAATCACTAGGTACAACACATTGTACAGTTTATTTACATACTGATACTCTTCATCCTTCAATTATGTTATATTTTTACAGCTAATGAAAACCTGACATATAAGTTCAGACCAATAATAAAACATTTTTAAAACTGAAATGTGGGTTTATTGAAAAGTATGTTTATTACCTGCTTAAAGGTTGCTCTTTTCTGAAAATGTTGAACTTTGACAACTTTGTTGAATATTGTAATGTATCGTTCATTTTTAAATGTTTAACTCGGTGTGCATCAAACAATTGTAAGGTACTTTTTTGCAAAACCTCTTTTGGTCGATCAGCTTTTTCTGTGTAAGTGATTCGTATGTGAAATTCCTTACTTGCAGACTTGAAACTGATTCCAGACTGGCGCATTTTTAGATTAAGCCTGAAGGTTTGTAGTGATGGTTAACAGTCACCCCATGATGGGTCCATGATGACTCTTGTTTTACTGCGGCCTGCTTTAAGTTAATTTTAGGATTTATAATATGTATGACATTTTGTTTTACGGTGTTTTAATTGTTTTATGTTGTTAAAGGCCTGTTTGCGGATGTGCATTGCAAATTATCTCAGGCTATAAAGGTTATAGTGTTCTGTTTTTGTTCATACTTAACACTTGTCTCCATGCAAATAAACAATAAAATAAAAAAGTAGATGAAAAAAGCTTCGCAATTACTGGAGGATTTGAACGTTATGAACGTCATATGACAATGCTTTAACAACAGAGACTGTGGCCTGATTGGTCCAGAAAGGTCTGGAAGTCTGCAAGTGCCAAGAATAATTTAAAAAAAGCTGCTTGAAGGGCCCATATCCCCCACAGAGAAGAATTTTAAGTCAGTGCTCTCCAAAGTTTGTAGCAACACATTCAGGACCTTGGCATGTTTTTCTGATCTGTTACAGAAAAGGAGCATTGGCATTCCCTAAGAGAGTTCAAAACAGTTCAGCAAAATTTAGTTTAAAATGAGGATTCTTAATATTCAAAATGTTATGCATCTTTAAGATTAAGCCTTTTCTCCTCACCACTCTTCCAATTAAAGCTGCTTAATGCCTGGCATTAAAACCTAATCTAAATAACTGCTATAAACATCTTGAATCAGTTCAGACATTCAACTATTACTACAACTAAATCAGTGATTTGCACTTTTGGTGTTTAGCATTTTCAAACTGAATTTTCCAAACGCCTGGAGTTCAACTTGTCCTAGCGTCACACAGAAATGTAAACTTGTTGCTGTCCAAATTGACTCCTTTTTATCTTTCTCTACAGAAACAGTAGACGTGTCTCTTTTTTATGTTTCTGTGAATCTTAAAAGGTCTTCGTAAATAGTGAGTTTTTAAAGATGAAGATGAAATATGTATTTTGTGCTTCATTCCTCAAATTTTTTTCCCTAAAAATATCTTCACAAGTGGACAAATTTGTTTTGAGAAATTTGTTTTGATTACAAGAAGAAAGAATAGATTGAAAACCAAAGGTTCATGTAGGGAAACCCTTAATATCATGAACCAGGTAATTCAACTTAGTTTCTAATTAATTCAACATTACAGAGGCATCATCTGCTTTGTAATTAAATTAATTGTCCTAGAACGTCCATTCTTTTCCTCAGGCAATATGTTTCTTTTTAATTTCACATATTGTTTGCCTCTGAGTTCAAGTTGTACATAAGTTATTTCAGCAGAATGTTGATCAGGGCATTTTTTAGCATTATTCAGAGAATATAACTCCACTTCTCCCAGTTTTGTTGTCTTGCCAATATGCATGTCATATTCGTGGCCAAACCTCAAGAACTTAAGGGAATCTTGTGGAACATCAAGTCATTGAATTTCTGTCTGTGGGAGACATATGGTGTCTGATTTGTCAAATAAAGTTCCCCAGTTAGGCAGGACTTTTGTTACAACATAAAAAGGCAAGACATCAAGTTAAAAAGCAGTTTGGGGGAATTTTGACGATGCTCAGTTAGAGCTCAGGGTGACTTTCTAAGAAAACTGGATAAGCCAAATGATCCCCTTGGTAGTTTTGAAAAAGATGATTGGAGGTGAAAAGAAGGGAGAAATGTATCAGAATTCCTCATGTAGAAACTAAAGGACGAAATGCTATTATGCTCAGACACGAGGTTGGAATGAGAGGGACTAGACATGGTCTCCTCTTCAAAATGTAATAATTTCATAACTCCTCAACAGATATGCATCTGCCCACATCCGTTTCTTGTATGTTTCCTGTCACAATGCTGCTTCCTTTTGCTGTAATGACTCGTTTTTATAATTACATGAGACATTTAAGTTGTTGTGCTCCAACCACAAAAAAGATAAACAAGGAAAGTAGGTAATTTCCCCAACCAAAGTTTTATCTTTTGCAGAAGTGCTTCATATGTAGAAGGCCTGGCTGCACTTAGGCTGCTGTGTAACTCTGTGTTCTGAAGTGAAATGCAGTTAAACTGTTTCTTGGAAAGATTTTATTACTATTTCTTTATCTTTCCCGTTGTCATAAATGGATTTTCTATTTTTAACTACACAGCCTCTGGTGGACTAGATTGCATCACATAACATTCTGCAGCACATAAAAACTCATAATAGGTTGATACCATTACATCAGTTAGAGTGTGATACAGGGATGCATAATGAATCACTTTTGATCAGGATTTATATACTTTAATAGTTAATCAAGTGGATGCAGTTTTCCACCACTATTACTGCTTCGTACACGTTCTACTCTCTGTATTTTATAAGATTAATTTAGTTTTTTGGTAGGACTGCTGATAGCAGGGATTACATGGATGCTAACGTTCTCAGCTGTTAGAAACTTTGCGGCTCTAAAACAAACCACACAAAATTTCAGTGTACTCTTTTGGTGGACATAAAAAACACCCCATACTGGCTACAGTTTGAATTTATAGAAAATAAAATGTTTCTAACGAGTATTGAAGGAGCAATGTTTCTTTTTTTTTTAGTTTTACACAGTTAGTTTTGTAAACAGTAAACTGATTGTTTAGCTGTAGTTTCAGAAAATGTATGTTCTCTGTCCTCAGATTTCTACAAAACAACAGCCTCCAGTTCATATCAAAACACGCCTTCAGTGGACTGTACAGTCTTAAAAAGCTGTAAGTATCTCAGTCACTTTATCAAATGCTATTAATCTGCCCAGAACAGCTTTAAGAATTATTTTGCATTGTACTTAATATGCTTACCTTATAATTTCCAAATTAGTGGGAAGTCTGTTGAATAAAATGTACATTTGTTCTTCATTAAAGCACCAGATGGTTATTTATTGTATTAACAGTCACATTTGGGTCAGCCTCAAGCTATAAATTTAAACTGTTTTCACAAGCAGTTGTGAATGATTGTGTTATTTTCAGGAGCTCAGTGAATTCCACCTTGCTACCAAGTTAGGATATCACCTGAGCAGTAAAACCATTCACAAAATCTTTACACTAAACATTTCACAGTCAACTGTGGTATCGTAAAGCAAAAGCAGCAGCGATTCAGGCACAGACTGGTAGGAGGTGGCTCATGCTAGGGTGCAGTGTGTGCATAATTCACTCACTTCCTGCAGAGTCGGCTTTGTGTGGTCTATTAAATGAGCTCCAGACCAGTGTGAAGAGACAGGGGACAGGAGAATCATCTAAATTTAAGGCTGGCGGTCTCAAAAATACACGTTGCAAATGTCTACGCATGAGGAAATCAAAGGGATTTTAAGGAATTTCAAGTCTTAATACATTTTAGAAGCATGTTGGGGAATAGTCTATGATTAGTCTATGAATGCTGAGATCAGAATTGGGTCAAGCCATCATATTCTCTTTCAGTTTCGAGCACTAAAGCCTAATTGAGTGAATCTTAATTAGTACTGACAGAGTATCTTCATTGTGTCATGTTGTAAGAAATTAAGCAGTGTTATTTTCTGGTTATCGCTGCAATATTAGTGGAAAGGTTTTGAAAATTCTGCGTGTTGTTGATCTGCTGAACGTTGTACGCTTTCAATGCATCTGTCAATGTGGCTTACTTAATGATCAAATGATTTAAAATACACTTTCAAATGTGGAGGAAGGTGAAACGAGAACATCAACTACCTACGGCGGTGACTCTTCCTCTGCAATTGAATCAAACCTAGATGCACAGTCCAATGGAGGTGTTACATTAACAAGTGAAATGCAGATTTGGATAAACGGGTGTAAAGGACTCTGTCACAAGACTTTGGAGCAGTGGAGAAGTTCTCTGGTGTAATGAATCACACTTGTGCCTGTCATCCTGTGGACGAGACTCGGATGGGTTGTTGGCAGAAGAAAATGACTCGCCTGACTGAACTGTAAAGATAAAGTTTGTTGGAGGACAGAGTGTGGTGCACAGTTTGTATTTGAGGGTTGGACTTGCCCCTTAGTTCTAATAAATTACTGCTAATTCTGTGGCATACAGATTCATTTTGGGTAATTTCCTGGTTATCATTTGGACATAGTCGCTTCCTTTTCAATTACATGCGCTAAGCGAGAAAGGATGTTGCATAGGGACTTCTTTGGCTTGTACAGAACCCTGAACTTAAACAACATAAAACCTTCGGGAGCATCATCAGTGCCTGACATCATAAATGATCTCCTGGGAAAAAAGGCAAATACTCCCATGAACATACTTCTCAATTACTGGCTTCTCAGCTTTTGATCAGCTACTGGAGATGAAAATTTGTGGGCCAACTCTTTAACATAACCAAAGCATTCAGAGTATGATGTCATTAAAATTCATATGAACTTAAACGCAAGCATTGCAAGCAACCTGATATTTTTGGCAATATAGTGTAGATGTAGAGATAAATAACTTAAGTAAATGTTATAAATACGGTGATTTCACAGATTTTATTAGTAAGTAGAAACTTGAGTTCTCATGAGGAAGCAAGCACATGCCAACTTTAGTTATTTTACCCAAATATGGACTGCAAGCCTGTTTGGACTGTGACCCTTTTTCAGACTCACGATTATGGCTGCTCTCTAGTAAAACAGGAGAATAGCCAGAGTTCAGATCAACCTAAGCAGGAACATCAGTTCTCAGACACCAAAGACCATCTGAAACATGCAGCCATAGTCAACAAGTCTAAATATCTTAATACTTAGGCTTGCTGACAATTCCTCACAATATTTGATCATTTAGTCTTTGTCTGACTTAACCTCTAACCTAAGTCTGTGTGTCCTACTCCTCTCAGGTTTCTCAGCAACAACTTAATATCCTCCCTCAGTCCTGGCGTGTTCAAGGATCTGAGTCAGTTAGAATGGCTGTGAGTATCACATATCTGTTTTGCATAATAAATACACTCAAGTTTGCATCCACTCATTGATATGATTTGATATGAAGCATTATTTTTAAGGGGACAAACTGAAACCACAACAAAAAATAACAGTTAATTGAACAGAGATATCAACTTTAAAAATACGTACGAAGTTGCAAAAGTAGTAGGTTTTTTTATTTTTGTGAATATGTTTTAATAGGATTTATGTTGCAGTTGAAAACAAAATAGTGCATGATAGTGATATATAATTTTCACAACTACTAACATGTAGCTCAATTTTCCTTTGAAGTTTGAGAAACTTTGTTCTTTTATGATCATCACAAGCATCCCTGTTCTCTTGATCGCAAATAATTAAACTAAACTGAGGGGTTTGCTAGCATGGAAACTACTTTTTGTATATGCTTTAGGGTCGAAGCTTTGGAGATTCTGCACCAGAAGGTTAATATTAGAGGATATTTAGACCAAAACATGTTTTAACATGTGCCTTGCATGAGTCTCTCGGGATCCCCCATTTGTGTCCAGACCCTCCCTGACCTGCTATTCTAAAATGCAGAGATGGTGGCTTTAGTGATTAACAACAGAAACCTAGGGATTACCAAGGCTCAACCCTATCATAAATTGAAGGATCTTGGGACGTGCAGCCGCTGTGCACACTAAGTAAACATCGACATGAACAGAAACTGAAAAATCAAAACCTTCTCCAAAGAAATGTATGGTTTCTTTGCAACTTTCTCAGGAAGATTTGAGGAAATAACAGCAAGAGTGAAGTTACCGTATATATTTGCATACTCATTCCTCAAACAGTTCAAATAAATAATTTAAGCCCAAAATAAATTACATTCATGCAGATAATGAGCCAATGTAAACCTCTGACTGGAACTGTGTATGCTTGAAATATAAACTGTATGATGGCATTTGTGGGGGTCCATTTTAGAGTGTAAGTAACCTTATGTTATCTTATTAGTTGTGAATTGTTTTTATGATTTGAAACAATCATTTGCATTTGTGATTTACGCAGATAGTCTTAAACCTCAATGAGAACTGGTTGAGATGTAGTATTGCTAAATTGTTTATCTGTAGTTGCACAGACAATCCTTTTGATCTCTTAATTTTTTTTTTTTTTACTTTTTTCTCAGAGAGAGATGTTCCTACAACCTAGATTAAACTGCTCTGATCTCTCGAGAGTAAATGAGAATGATGAAGTACATTGTGTTTTGTTCTAGTGTTCACATGAATGTGTGTGGTATTTCTACACACATTGTACAGCTGCGTTGTTCAGTTTGAAATGACTCAATTAGCTGCAACTAGTAAAGGAAATGCTGCTCCAAATCGAAAGGAGAAAAATCGGATCCCTAGCAGAAGTGACCAACTGTCTTTAATTAAAGATTTACAGAGAACAAAACTTGGTGTTGTTTTCTAATTATATGAAATATATATCAACGTTTTCAGATTAGCTCCTGAACAATTCATAGGTAGCTTTTACTAATGGCAGTATAGTCCATATGTCCTTCTAGGCGGATGCATTATTTTTGAAATTTGTACAAAGTTAAGTATATGTGTTTTAGCAAAATGCTGAAACACACAAGACCACATTCAAATAACTGGGTACTAACAATGTAATCATTCTTCCTGCCAGGATTTTGGATCATAACCCACTTAACAGTTTGACTCATGAGACGTTCTTCGGACTTCGTTCGCTCGTATTTCTGTGAGTCTGTTTTTATTGTTCATCTAACATTGTGACATGGATCTGCACCTTCACCAATGCTCGTCCTCAGGGACCACAGCCCAGCGTGTTTCTGGTGATTCCCCAAACCTGACCTGAATAAGTGGGTGATTAACACAGATCTGCAGCCCTTCATGGTTTGCAGAAGAGGTCCTGCAATCATTTAAATCAGGTGTTCTGGAACAAAAAACGCATCTAAAATATTCAGGGCAATGATCCCTGAGGACTGTAATTGAGCAACACTGATTTAGCTATTCTCTCGTCCCTAACAGCTGAAGTCCTTCTTTATTTTTTGTGCAGATTTAGATGAACAGCTATGAGTGTTAAACCCTTCCTCAGTTTCACAAAGCAGTCTTGATCCAGTCCGCCACACAGCAGCAGAACTTCCTGAGGCGCAGCAAAAGATGTTTTTCCAGCAGCTTGCCAAAAAACAGATCCAGGGTGGAAAAAGCTTTTTGCTGCATTAAAAAGACTATCACTGATGATCAAAATGACATTTCCACCTGCTGCCACATTGGTGTTTGAAGGTATCTGAATGTGGCTCTAAAGGGCAACAGACGGTGTCCGTATATGCTGCACATTAGAAAATACGACGCTTTTGATGTACCTTCGACTAAGCATCCCACACCAGCAACACTTGATTGCTAACTGATGCGCAAAGCAAAAATGTTCAGTGAAGCTTTTGGACCATATATAAATAATTTCTCCCTCTGAAGGTAGAAACCCAATAATCTTTTCTGTCTTGCTTTATTTCAGCTTGATGTCCAAGGTCTATAAAAAGTGATAATCAACACATGTTAACTGATTATAATCTTGATTTACATTCTTGTTAATTCTTCTACATGAGTTGTCATGAGGATAACTGGAATACTCTGTGGCGGTGAAGGAAACTTCCACAGACTACAGTTTAATATATGGCCAATTGGAAATTATGTATTTACTTAATTTAATGGTCAGATTATTGTTATAGCTAAGCACCTCTGGCAAATGATCTGTTTGGAGAAATCATGCCATTTCTCATTTGCAAAAACATTTCCAATGCAAAACTACCCTAGCATGCAGGAGCGTTGGAGAAAAGAATCAATGTTGAATATGTTTTAGCCATACTTTTTTGTCCAATTAAAGTCTTAAGTGAAAGTCTTAAAAGCGCTCACTGTTGCCAGTCATCTATTTCAATAAAACATTTTAGGTGCTGAATCAACCCAAAATATACCAAATCTCAAGGCACTCAAAATTATACATCGTTTTTTGAGATTTAGTGGGGAAAGTTCTAATCCTTGTTGAGTTGAATGATGTCCTGTTGCTGCACACTAAAGACTTGTAAGAGTCCATTCATCAAAAGTACAGAGATGGAAAAGGCTGTATAGTACAAAATCCCATCTTTTTGAGATTTATATAATGTTATTCCCTCATCAAAAACACACCAGGAGTGTTGCTTTGACTCTTTTATGCATGTTTGATGAATACTTGAATCTCCTGTGGGAACCATTTGGGGTTGCCTTAACACCTGCTCCTGCAAAGCGCTGCCTTTTTCCCCAAAGCTTACCCTTAGCGCTGCAGTCCCCATCTGAGCTCCTTCCCACAGACCCTCTACCACAAGCAACAGGAGCAATGAGCTCCTACAAACTGAACACTCCTCTGTGATGAGTTGTAAAATGTCAATGGAGAGGATTTGTTGTGGTGATGTGCTGAAGTGGAGTGTCAAAGGTTCTTAAAGAGACAAAGGACAATTTCAAGGCATTAGATATGACTATGATGCAAAGTTACATTTCTTTTAAGTTGTTTTAGATTTATACAGCCTTTTCATAACAATTGAAGATAACAGTTACTTGATTTTACTATAAAATGGTACTATGTGCTTGGAAAATACATAACACTTCTCCTTTAATGGGACTTTCACTCCCTTAGCCAGAAAAGGCCCACTGACTTATCTCCTACTGGTATATCACAACCTTTTGTATGCGCTGGCAGTTTTAAAGAATGAACCATGCAGATTTTACAATATTGTATACTGTTCCATATTTTCATTTATATTTCCAAAATACAAAACCATTGTCTAGAGTTTACCTACTTGCAAAGTAAACATCACAAGATGTAACCAAAAAATGAACAAGACATCTGTTTCAAGGACAGAGGGAAGATTTCTGGAGTAAGTGACATCAAACTAGACGCTTAGTGGAGATATGATATAGATCTGTTAGTGTGGATACGATTGAAGGACACCAACACTAAGTACTTTGACCTACTGTGACTGTGAGTTAACCAAAACTACACCTCCATGGATACTTGCTTTGTTTGTCCCTCACATCTCATTAAACCTTATGAAAATCATCTGGGAAATTTCTGTTAAAGGTATAATAGGCAGACAACAATCCAGCAAGCAAACTGCCAGCACACCTTGATTATTAGTGGGAAATGTAAAATGAGAAGTGACTGATGGAGATCGTTAAAACTGAAAGCACCAAACTGATATGTCAGTCTGTTAACATCTAATTGTCTTTTGGTCTTATCATTTTATTCCCTACTGATATTGGATTATTTCTAACTGGTGCACATAATACAATTGTGAGTTTATAACCACTTTCAAAAGAAGTAAACCAAGAGGCGCAACCTGTTCTAATGACTGAATGAAGTTCTTATTTTGAAGGGATAATAATGTTTTTCCATATCCTTTGGAGATCAAGTTTGTATGGTTGCTGGCTGTAAAGTCTTTGTAGCCTTTGAACTTTTTATCCAATCACAAGATTTTATGGATTTTACTGTGATTTATGTGATAACTTACACCAGTGGATAATTGTGAAGTGGAAGAAAAATGAAGACGAAATGGGGTTTTTAAATTACAAATACAAATATAAAAAAATAGGTTTTAAAACCAGAGTAAAGTTGCCCCCCCACCTTCTTCAAATCGGACAAAATTGGTGTCAAACGTTTGTGCTACGTTGAAATCCAACTTTCCTTATATCTTTAAAATGATAGCAAAACAAACAAAAATGTTAGCTGCACAAACGTAGCACTAATGTTTGACACCAATTTTGTTTGATTTCATAAAAGTTGGGGGGCTGGTTGACCTTTCAACCTTTACACTTTCATTAATATCTTCAAAGCCAAAACAGCACAAACAAAACATTTTGCTGCACAAACCAGCACATACATAGCTGAGTTAATTGACACCCATTTTGTCTGATTATAAGAATGTGGGGGGCTGGTTGACCTTGGATGACCTCTAGAAACATTTCTTTAAATCTTTAAAATGATAGCAGCACAAACGAAAATTTTTGCTGCACAAACATTTGACCCCAATTTTATCTGATTTGAAGAAGGTGGGGCGAGGGGCAACTTCACTCAGGTGTTTTTAAAGGATTAATTCAGAAATTAATCACAATAAAATCCAGTGCAACCATCTGCCTGTACCTAATTAGTGAATAGATGATAGGTGGCTGAGTTTGCACAACATGAAGGCCTCTGACGTTTCCAAGACCCACAGCACACAAGTTTGATATAAAGCAGGGGGGAAAGTTTATAACAGGGTTTAGTTATAGAATATCATCCAAACTTTGATTCTATAATGGAGCTCTATTTAATCGATTGGAAGGTTTGCACAACTGCAAGCCAACTGGGGCAACTAAACTGGCTCCCCGGGCAAAGAGACCATTAATCAAAAAACACCCAAGAGGGCTGAGGTTCTCTGACAGAGACGCTGGGGATATTGCATTTTGCCACAAACCTTAAGGGACATAACAAACATGTAGAACAAGATGCTCTGGTCAGATGATGCCAACATTAAATTATTTTGTCCTTCCTGCACAGCACTGTGTCAGAGGTAATGGGAAAATGGATAGAACTTAATACAGGGCAGTCCTGGAAAAACATTTCATGTCAATAGAGCTGAAAAGTGAGTAAATACATAGTCATAAAAGTTGATTTGCAAAAGTTGCAAATATAGGCAGCACTTTTCAGGTTTTGATTTTTGTTAAATATGTAAGATTTTTATTTCACTTGACATCTATGTGTAAAATTTATGTTAAAAATGACTGGTGTTTGTTTTTCATGCATTTTAGATTTAATTGCAACTACTTTGACTGAATTTAAATGTCTTATCTGGCTATAAAACACTTGTCTGCATCAGTTGCCTTTAAATGTGCTATAAAACCAAACTGACTTTGAGTGACTTTGGAAAATTACTTGAAGCTGTTTACTCCAAACTTGTTCACAGGCTGTCTGGGTGAGACTTGTTTTTGTTATTGTCATCTTTCTCCAGCATGTCCTTCTGAAACTGAGGCTCGACACTTGACTCCAATAAGTGTTTTCTCTTTCTCTTTGCCTCTTCAAAGTGCTAGACTAGAGATGGGTCTTTATTTGTCAAGCCCACCAGTAGTATTTTAGAGATGCAATTTAAACGTGACTGAAATTATCAGAGTAAAATGCAGATATGAATGAAGCGGTAAACTTCAGCAGTATATGGGCGCTAACTCTACCTTGACACTGCGCAGTTCGAAACTGAAACATTTTTACAAAATTTACTAAAGTTGTTTGAGTGATGAAAGCATCTGGGAACTTTGAATTTGTAATGTAACCTTTAGTTTTGCTGGTGTATAAATATTTTTTTTTTCTTGGCCAGTCGTCAAAATAGAAGACAAATAAATACATCATTCTGTGATACCAAATGTCTGTTGATCTCAGAAAGTTGTCCAAGCTTGGCATATCTACAAACAGAGAAAAGAAAATCAAAATGTTAAACTAGGTGTGAGAACCAAGGCTGGTGAAGGACCTTGTTTTATCCTGCCACCTTGCAGAGTGAAGAGGATGTGAAGGATGTAAAATAAATCTTCTGCCTAAGCTAAGATTTGCATTAATGCAGCCGACTTTTTTCCATAACAATCGAAAGTCTTTTTTTTCTTATTTTTACCAGTATGACCAATAATTGTGGGGGGCATTTTAGATTTGCTTGAGAAATAAAAAGTCATGCAGGGTACAACACACATTTTTCTTTATTTTACATGATATATTGAAAATGTCAACATTTTTCCTCCCCCCCTTAATTTCAATCAGACATTTTTTCTTGTTAGATTGATTTATCATAATTGAGATGAATCAATCTAAGAAAAACACTGTTCAAAACTTTAACAATTTTAGCCTCCAGCTGAAGGCATGGAAGAAACTAATTCTGACATACAACATTGTACTTTTCTTTAGCCTTGTAATCATTAATTGTAGCACCATATGCATTTGAAAATTGATAAAAACTCAATTATATTTGAGTCCCTCATTTCAAAAAAACTCAATTTTATCTGAATCCATCATTTGTCCCCTCCACTTTTGATTCGTGTTATACACCATAGATAGATTTGGGAATCAGGACAATTTAATAGCTGTTACTGGGTGAAAACGTCACCTCTTTTGCTCAAATTCAGGTCAAAAACGGCCTTCATAAACACACAAATTTCATTTATAGATCAGGGAACGTCAAAAAACACATCCACATTTCAGAAAATACAAAATCAGGTGACTTTGACAAACTTTTTAATTTAGGGAAGGACAACTTACATATATCCCTGGTTTGTAATTGTTATTCCATGCAGGGTTTAAGGGAAGATTGGAAGCCAGAATTGAAAATATAGATAAGTAATGAACTCTGGAATATCACTTTAAACAATATACACAAGTGATTTGCTTACTCTAGACATCACCTTATTCAATTTAAAATGATTCAGACTTCATTATTCTAAAGCAAAGCTGCATATTTCCCCCAATAAATCCCCACTATGTGACTAATGCTATATTCATTCCTACTCTTTTTTCTGACCCCATTGACCCCATTTTGCATATTTTAGACTTCATCAGATATCTGCCACACAGAGCTGAAACTGGACCCACTTTTGATTCTACTCGTAGTTTCTGATTGTTTCTCTGAGAGTAATAAATACCAGTAATAACGGTTCTGCTTTAAAGAAAGCTTGTTTTGATATTATAGGAAAAAAACAGAAGTTTCATCTTTTAAATTATGTCTGATAATTGTAAGACTCTCTCATATAGAAAGAATGAGATTATCATTAGTAAATAAACTGAAACAATTCAAGAGGACTTGGCAACCCCTTCAGAATCCCTTCAGACAGAAGAAGTCCTATAAGTTCTAATATTTTTTCATTTTTGACACTTTTGTTTTACATTGTCTTCATTTTTTCTATGGCCAAATTAGACAAACTTGTATTCCTGATGCTTTGATTTTTCTGATCAATGAAATTGTTTAATAAGAAACAGATAGTTAAACTTATTCACTGATGCAACCAAATAAAAAAAAAACACAGGTATTAAACTGTAAAATGTTTGTATCATGCAATGCAAAAATCAAGCTGAAAATCTCCTTGTTATTTTATAGAACTGAAGTAGAGGAGTGTTGGAAGACCTTCTGTTAGATAATATATTGAAAGTTTGCATGTGATCTCATAAGAGGGATCATTTGCCCATGGATCAAAAACCTAAGACTTTACCTCATGTCTGTTAACAGAGTAAGAGCATTTTCGTTCTTCTGTCACAGCCTCGACTACTTCAGCTGGAAATTAAAAGAAATAAACCCACAAGGGCAAAGACTGCAAAGAGAAAGTCATAAAGTTGTTGACTGTGAAGAGACGGAATCAGAAAACTGTGTCAAACAAAACGGAGATGTATTTTTGTAAAGCAGCTGTGGGCGGTTGTTTTAAAGGTTTTATGGGAGTGCTGCATTTGATGAGGCACTTAGAATTCATCACACAAAGTAGAGCAGAAACAACAGCACTGGCACAATAGCTTGGATAAATTCAAGCTTGCTGCAGTGTTGGGGATATCGTCACGCTGACAACATGAACGCAAAATATAGAAAACATTTAATGCCCCAAGTCAGATCTGTTGATCAGAAACTGTTCTCAATCATTCAGTATTTCACTTTCATGTTTCTGCTTTGTTTTGTTGGAGTTTAAATAGAAAACACATTCTTAAATTGGTGTCCAACTTGTGCTGCTATTCTTTTTGCCCTCATTCCTTAGGAGAAGGGAACTGATTCCATTAGGCTACTCTGTGACATATAATACCTCATGAAATTCAGATGTTGGGAATTTCTTTACATCTCGCGTGCATGAGCGTCCTATACGCTGGTGCCCCTAAATGAAGTGAAATGCAACCAGTTTACCTTCAGAAATAGCTTAATTAGTAAATTAAATCTAATCCTGTGTAATTTAAACACAGTATAAACTTCACTGGCCTCGGAGAACTTTTTTTTTTAAGTGAACAAGCTGCATCATGCATCATGAACAGAGAGGTCAGGGTTGAGGGTGAGCTTTAAGGGGCTGTTTTATAGTATAATCAAGTAATTAATTTACCTTCAACCATTATAAAAATGATGCTTTTCAGCATAAAGCAGTTTGTGCTTTATGAGGAAGAAGCTTGGCTTGGGACTACACCTCCAGGGAGGAGCTGTGGTTAAATAGACGTTTAGTTATCCCTGGATGGTTTTCACAGGAGATTTAAGGATTCCCCAAACATGCATGAATGTGTCAAAGCAGCACTCCAGGTATGGTTGGGATGAGGTAATAACATTATGGCATAATGTAAAACTCAAAATGGCAAATTTTACACACCATTCCCCTTGGATAATGGACAAGGGTAAATGTCCCTTGTCCATTATCCAAAAATAGAATGTGCACAATGTGTATTTAAACTGACAGGCTGGGCAAGGAGAGCATTATTCAGAGAAGCGGCTAATAGGTGTATGGTAGCTCAAGAAGTCAAATATGGCTTATATATAAAAGTGGCAAGAAGAAAAACACAATAAGTATTTGAATTTCGTCAAGATACAACAAAAACGTAGCAGGTGGTCTGATTAGACTAAAATGCAACTTTTTAGAAAAGACTGTCCTTCACTTTTAAGACAGTAAAATATGCCAGTGGAAGCATCATGCAGTGGTGACGCTTTTCCTTAAGCATGGAAAAGGGAAGTTGGTCAGAGTTAACAGATGGATGGAGCTAAACAAACCTGTAGGAAAATCTACTGGAAACTGCAAAAAACTTCTGATTTGGACAGAGGATCAAATTTCACCTAGATGACACCAATCATTTTTCAACGAATGGAAGGGGATAAATGTCGAAGACGGTCAAAGGATTCTCCAAATAATTTTGAAAAAAAGAAGCCAAGTTTAAATTTTTGTCCACTAACCAATAATGCAATTCTTTGTTGCCTTTTCACATGAAGTCTGTATAAAATGCATTGAATTTTGTAGTGCTAAGAGAGTGTAAATGCGTTTCACAAGACCCTTTATGTCTATCTTGTTTTTGATGTGGGATGACGAAGTTTCAGCTTCTGAAGAAAGATCTCATCACACAGTGTTTGCTTTAGGATATGGATGCTTTTTTTTCCAAGTCTGTATTGGATAGTAGGGTTTGCTTTGCAGCCATCTTGGGGCCACAACATCAGAGCTCAAAGAAAATGAGCTTATTCAGAGGGCTGCCTCTGGACTGCTCTGAAAGACCTCAGAAGTCCAGAGATTCTTTTATGTCTTTTATGTTTAGCAGAGGTTGCTAAACATAAACCTGTGCTAAACATAAAAGGCAAAACTTCCCTTCATTTGTATGTTCACAAAGATTTGTAAGGAATAAATTCCTAAATATTTAAGAATAAAACAAAGTTTTCATAAAGTATTCACCGTAGTTAACTTCAGCGATTAATTTCCTTCGACCAGAATCTGACTCATCTCACCTTCGGCTGCTAGTGGCTGGAGTACAAGCAGTGAAAGACAAGAATCGGTAACACTTTATTTGAAGGGGGGTGAATAAGACTCACATGACATTGTCATAAACTCCTGTCGT
>CAEGAF010196055.1:0-23730 GCA_903067075.1 Micropoecilia bifurca
ATGACCTCTAAAAACCTTTCTTTATATCTTTAAAATGATAGCAGCACAAACGAAAATTTTTGCTGCACAAACCAGCATAAACGTAGCACTAATGTTTGACACTAATTTTGTCTGATTTGAAGAAGGTGGGGGGCCAACTTCACTCAGGTTTCATATTGTACAGAATCTTACATCTTACATTCTACATTTTATAGCATTTTATATTTTATTTTTTATTTTATTGGTAATTTGATATGTGCAGCTGCAACTGCACAGTAATTCCCTGGTTGGGATGAATAAAGTACTTCTATTCTATTCTATTCTATTCTATTCTATTCTATTCTATTCTATTCTATTCTATTCTATTCTATTCTATTCGGTATCACTTGTCCTCTTGGGAAAAACGTTCTTCTCAATATTTGTATCAAAAGTGTGCACCTTTAATTAATTATAAGCAATATTAATAGCGGTTCTAGTCCTTAAAAAGGTAAAGTAGGCGGTCGGAAAAGTGACGCACAGGGTCAAAGGTTGCTACGTACGTAACGCGTGGTGCTTTGGCGCCAGCAGATTTCGCGGGGTATCAGCAGCACAGTGAACTGCAAAGCACAACCACTCAGCATCAGTAACCCAGGTTAAAGGCTGCATCGACGGGTTCAGGCGGCCCGGAAAGGAGCGAGGCAGTCGGTGAAGAGAGCAGCGGTTTGCCGCGGGGCAGTAACGCGTCTCCGGGCTTTCATGGTGGGACCTTATCCCATCTGACGAGCAGGAGGTGAGCATGCAGAGCCGGTGCGGGAGCAGACAGGTTCATGCTGCTCAGGTGGATGTTAAGGTGCTCGCTTTTTGCAGGGTGAAGGAAGCTGCTCGCCGAGCCGCCTGTAGAAAGAAGCAGCAACAACAAGTTGCTGGAGAAAGTGCATGTAGCCTGCTAGCGAGGCTAACGCAGGGCAGCTAGTTAGCAGGCTGTCAGCAGAGTTGGTGGAAACCTGTCAGTGTTCAGTGCAGACATGGACAGACACACGGGCCTGTCACTGCAACTCGTGTCCACGCGTGTTGGTGAAGCATAACCGTGGTGTTTGTGTGTCCTGTCCGCAGCTGTGGAGACGGGAGGTGGACACAGCTGGACGAAAGGCTCTGAGAGGTGAGGAGCTGCGGGTTTTGACTCCCTAGTCCTGAAGATGTTTGGTGTTCAGATAAACTCCAAACCTGCAGCTTCAAGCTAAAACCGCCCGGCTAACGGCTCAAACCTACAGTTTAGTCACCAAGTAATGCAAAAGCAAACACGTTAAACAGAAGGTTTCCATCATGTATTTAAATTCAAAAAGTAGGAACGTTCAGGCTTTATTTGAGATTTGTGAAAACTCTTGCTAAGGCTGATTATAGTCAAAAGTAAATTATTTAGATGCTTGGATACCTACTGTATGCGAATTGTCTTAACTAGGCCAATTTTACACTTTTCTTTAAATGTGAAACCGTCTTTCGTGATTTATAGCTACTGTATTTTCCCCCCACAATTTTTAAAAAGAAAATGGTGAATTTACGGAAAATAATTCAAACTTGCACATCATGGTGTGTAATGGGTTTTAAATGATGTATTTGCTTGCTCCCTAAAAAACCACTGGCAGCCGTGCATTTCACACCTAGGCCTTCAGCATTGCTCCGTCTGAATCAATCCAACCCTCAATAACTATTGTATGGCTAAAAAACTTCTACTGCAGGTACAGCTGAGACCAATCCAATCTGCCTTCTGACGTCTTCAACCTGCCTTTTTTTTTATCAGAGGCGCCTGGTGGAAGTGAGGAATAATGATGGCTACTGCTGGGCCTCCCAACACCTCCAGCTTCCTCCCTCTGCTGGAGACTCTGGAGGACGGTACGGCCGGACAGTCAGAGCAGACAGACGCCTACCTGACCATCGCCAAGTGAGTCACCTGCTGTGTTACTCTGCAAGTCAGACAGGGAGAAACTAATCCATCTTTGTGTTTTCCAGTCGCCTCAGTGGGGAGGAAGGTCGCCAGTTCCTTCCAGCAGTAGAAAAGAACTTCTCACGTTTGGGTAAAGTCATACTGGTGAGTCTTGAGCCGATCCATTGTCTACGCTGCCCAGTTAATGTTCAGCGTGGAAAACATTCTTGTTCCAGTTTTAATCTACAAGCTGATTAAAACTGGTTTGGATGCTGTTGTCATTTGGTATCTGACACTTTTAGGTACAAAATGAATCAGTCTGCTGCAAGATGAATTATGCTAACAATGCAGAAAGTAGCACCTGTCAGGCAGATGTTATGTACCCACACAACCAACATAAGTAATTTTTTTTTTAAAGTAGTCATTTTTAGGTCTGTCACGAAAAGCAATAAATCTCTCGCCAACTACAGTCTACTCAAAAGTGGTGGTTGTGGTGTTGCTGTTGGTGTAAATCCATGGGCCAACCAACGAACGCGGTGACCCTCCAATCAAATCGCTTGCAGGCGGCACACGACTTGTGCCTCTGCTGAGGAGGCTCAGAGAAACTGGGAGGAAGTGTACAGTACCTGAACATGGATGCGAATCTGGAAGAAAGGAGTTTCTTGAGTGTGGGAGGAAGCTGGAGTATCCAGAGAGAAACCCCAGATTCACATGGAGAACATACAGAATCCTTCCTGATTGGGATTCATGCCCTAATGCTTCTTGTTAGCAATGCTTAACATCTAATCCAATAACTGAAAGAAAAATACAGAGACATAATCAAGCCAAAACTATATGTGCATTTTTATTTTTTGAATTTAGGATGAAAGTAATGTGTGCATATTTTCTATCCGTAATTCTTCATGTGGCAGTTTTGGCTTCACCTGATACAAATTTGGTAAAACAAACAAAATTTGTTTTAATAACCTTCTGCTATCCAACTATTTCTTAGATAATCCAACATCTAATCACCAGATCAGCCATACATGGTGTTCATATAAGTTTGTTTGGTTTTTTTTGCTGCGGATTCATTGTTTTTGCATTTTAGGGAAAAAATTGCCAAAATAATAATTAGTTGACCAACTACACCAATATTTTTATTAATCATGTCCTCACTGTGAATTTAGCTGATTAGCTTATTGATTGTATTTCATAATGATTAAGCTAATTGATAAAATGTATTACTAGCTTTTTAATTGGTGACTACAAGTTATTTTTATGACTAAGTTTTGTGTTTTTATGTTGTAAAGCACTTTGAATTGCCTTTTTTTTGCTGAAATGTGCTCTACAGATTAAATTGATCAGTTGATAACTTCTTGATGATTGTAGCATAATGTGCACATAGTGTTTTGTTTACTGCTTATATGGCTGTGAGTTGAGTTATTCTGATCTGATGTTCTGTCTCTGTTGTTTCCAGACCCACACAAGCAGTTCCAATGCCGAGCTGAGTCAAGCTGCCCTCCAGGCTTTAGGGTTCTGTGTGTATCACTCCCAGGTGGTTTCTGGAGTCTCCGGTCAGTGGTTCTGATCCGACACACGGTTTGAACTTGGGTCGTTGTGTCGTCCCGGCTCAGTGCGAGTCGTCTGTTTTGCAGAGATCTTCTCAGCTCAGATACTGTCGGCTCTCTGCTCCCTGGTGACAAAGTCCACCGACAAGAACACCTGCACCAGAGCCTTATGGGTCATCTCCAAGCAGAGCTTTCCTGCAGACGTAGTCGGCAACAACGTGAGCGTTGGGGTTGATCGGTGTTGACTGGTTCCTCGGTGAGCTTAAAGATACAGATTGCTCGGTGTTGTTTACCTCAGGTGCCCACTCTGCTGGCTGCTTTGGAGACGGTGTGGAACAGAGAAGACATCCAGTCTGCAGTGATGGAGCACGAGGCCCTGAACGTGATCATCAGGTCAGATCGTTGTTCAGCTGGTCACTGGACACATTCTCAGCTCTAGTGCTGGAGTAAAAGTATTGATACTCATGGACAAAACTTATTCAGTTATAGTACTGAAGTTCTTACTTTTGAGTAAGTATTCAAATGTCCAAATTAGATTTTCCTATATTGTTACACATTGTTTTTAGTTCTTTTACAGAATATAGTAACTTGCTGAAACCATCTGATGATGAACTAGCATGTAGAAACACTCTGCTACAGAAAGGCTACATCCATGTGTAAAACCTTCAGCATGAAAACTCAATAAAAATGACAGCTATTTCATCTTTTTATCCAGAATATTCCCAGCTCAACAAAAAAAAGTGTTCTGCCCACAAACTACCAAGTACAGAGTTGAAGTAACTGTACTCTGCTACTGTCCACCGCTGCTTCCTGGCCACTTCCTGTTTCCAGCTCTGACCTCCTTTCCTCATCCTCTCTGCTCGCCTGGTTTCCAGGCTGCTGGAGCAGGTGCCGACCCCGATGTGTGACGGCACGGTGCGCTGGGCGAAACTGATCGTCCCCCTGGTGGTGCACTCCGCCTCCAAGGTGCGTCTGCGCGCCGCTGCCGCCTTGGAGATGGGCATGCCTCTGCTGCTGGCCAAACAGATGGAGGTGGCTGCCATCATCGAACCATTGATGTCCACGGTGAGTTTCTCTCTGCCCTGTGTGTTCATGTGACGTATTGCAGCAGATAAAACCAGTTGTGGTGAATTAAACTGTGATTGTTCTCACAGAAACTGATCCCAGAGCTGCAGAAGCTCTTCATGTCCAAGAATGAAACAAACGTCTTGAAGCTCTGGCCTTTGTTCGTGAAGCTTCTTGGGAAGGTAAAGCGTCTCCTCTGAACGATGGCTGATGTCTCAACACACGGATATGACTGAAAACATTCATAAGCACAAAACAAAAGGCTCAGCAGGTTACATAAAGCAGCATCATTTAGATCCGTCTTCTGAGTCCCAGGTTGAACATTTGCAACCGTGAAGCAATTTGAATTTGAAGAGGACTTCACCCTAAAACAGTGCTGGTTCTTATGTCACTTATTAACTGGGCCAATTAAAACTGATCAAACGATTGGTTTGGTTCAACTACAGCCAGAAAGTTGGCTGAAAATCATGTCACGTCCACAATGAATCAGTGAAAGTGAATGTTTGATCCTTACTATGCGTTTTAACATTTTCGTCAAACGTCACAACATAAGTCTGTGTTGATGTTTCCTGACCTGCATTCTGATCAGTATTTATAAACCTGCGTTTGATTCAATAAGATTATTGAATCAATCTTATTGATTCAATAATCAATTGAATTGATTATTGAATCCATCTGCAGGATCCATCTGTAGGATCCATCTGCAGCTGAAAGTATCCGTCTGAGAAAATTTTACATTGACTTAAATATTTCTTTTCTTTAAACAGAAACAGTTAAATAATGTACTGAGTTATAACTGCAAAATTAAATACATCAGCAGCTTCACAGGCTTGGTGAAACATGGAAAAACAACTTTGATTTGTTCAGTCAGTGCAGTTAGGAGTAGAACAGCAAATGTAGAATAAATGATAAAGAAACTGAAACTGACAGACAGGATGACTATCTCCGTCTAACATATAGAAATAAACTTTACCAAACCTGTCAAATGATTCAAAAAGTGCAATTAGAAATTCTAAAAATAATTAAAATAGCAAAGCTCAAAGCACAAGTTATAGAATTGGACTGAATAGATCTGCCCTCATGAATAAGCCACATCGTCACTAATCAATCTAGAAGTCTTTCAATGTCTGGATTGAAAGAATTCAGATTTATTAATCCGATACTGATATTGGATTAATAAATCTCCAATTTCTAGTATTGTACAAAACCCGCTTAAATGAAAAATCTGCAGAATGCGGCTCTTCTGTTATCCGATCAATTGAGTGTCAGAATAAAACCTATATTAACTGATAATTAAAATAATTGTTGGTTACAGTCGTAGTTGGAAACCTGCTAACAGTTTAGCCTCATCATCACCATCAGAGCAGATGTGTGCTGAGCTGTGATTGGTGGTAAATCCGTTCCATGTCTGCTGCTCAGCTGCTGCATAAAGGCGGCCCGTTCATCAACTCCCTGCTGCACCTGGAGGAGCTGGGCTTCCGCAGCTCCTCCCCCACCATCAAGAAGATCGCCTTCATCGCCTGGAAGAGCCTCATCGATAACTTTGCCCTCAACCCAGGTGAGCTGACCGTCTCCCTCTCCTCCAACACGTCCTGCTCCTCCCTGCTTCTTGTTGCCTGAGGTGTGAATCTCTTCCAGACATCCTGTGCAGCTCCAAGCGCATGAAGCTGCTGATGCAGCCGCTCACCTCCATCCACGTCCGGACGGAGGCGCTGCTGCTCACCAAGGTGGAGGTGTGGTGGTACCTCATCGTGCAGCTGGGACCCAATCTGTCCTCCAACTTCGATCAGGTCCAGATCGCCTAGAAGATCTGTCTGCCGCCCATGTGGCGAGTGTGTGTTCAGTGAGATGACATCCCTTGTGTGTATGTTTTGTCCCCTGCAGGTGTCTGTGCCTCTGCTCCAGGTGGCCATTGGATCCGATTCGCCGTCCGTTCCAAACACTCCGTCTCGGGGCGCCGCTCAGAACGGAGCCGTGACTCCCAGCACTCCAAAATCAGGTTGGTTGAGTAGCTGAGCAGAAAGTTCCCGCTGCAGGAGCAACCTCAGCAGGTTTCCTTTGGTGTGTGCAGGCAGCGGCAGCTTCAACACGTCGGCCAACACGCCCCGCATGGGCCTCAACTCCAGCGTGCAGCTTCCCGCCAGCTTCTCCTCCATCCAGCAGCTGGGCCTGGAGATGCTGCTGCACTACTTCCTGGGGCCAGAGGTCGTCGCTGCCGCAGCAAAGAACAAACTTGTGTTGAGTCTAGGTGAGTGAGAGAGAGAGAGACAGACCTGTTCTGTAACCATGACCAACAATACTGGACTGTAGGCTCTCCATGAAGCTACTCCCATAAATGGCAGTGTTGGTTTTGAGATCACTTTCTGGTAATATCATGGTAAAAGCATCATAATGCAAGAACACCATTAATGGACTAGACATTTCTACCAAACATGTGATACTGGAACTATAAGATGTTTTAAATATCCAAAATCAATAAACAACTAAATTAATATCGAAGTCAGTAAACAGAATAGTTCTTGATGAAGGACAAGTTTAGACCAACACACCAGACTGACCAGAAAGAGACGTACAAATGGAAATGATTGATCTTATTTTAATATATCATGTGATTAATTTTTGGTTACTGGAACTGGTTTGGTTAAAGCCACACACCTACTGTTTGTACAAGTTGTGCTGTGAGATGCACTGATCTATTACCTGTATTGGTCCCATTATTTCGAGATTGATTATCGGTGACAAAGTCAAAAGAGCAGATCTATTCAGTCTGATTCTACGCTCCGTGTTCTGAATGATGTCATGCTTTATTATTGTTATTCAGAGCTCCTAATTGCTCTTTCTGAATCGTTTGACAGGTTTGCTGCAGATTATTTTACATGTTTGACCAAGACGGCCAAGCTATTGCTTTAGTCCGTTTCAGTTTCTTTATCATTTATTCTACATCGACTGTTCAACTCCTCACTGCACTGACTGAACAAATTAAAGTTGGTTTTCCATGTTTGATCAAGTCTGTGAATCTGTTGGTGTATTTGAATTATCAAATACACTTGTAATTCATTATATTTATGGATTGATTAAAAGAAACGTTTTAATCAATCCAGAGCTGTTTCTCTTTATCGTCTTGGTATCAGCCGATACTGAACCTCACATATTGCGTATCTGTATCAGAGTTTTAAAAAGTGGATGGGTGATCCTTAGTCCTGCTGTCCAGTACCAGTGTTCTGACAGTGTGGCGAAGTCTAGGATAGAAATATCTATCTTATTCAGATTATCTTGGAAAATGTGTCTCCAGAAATGTTTGTGTCAGTTCCTCTGCTCCATCAGTGGTCCGTCTGTCCAGTCTGTGGTTCTTACAGATCCTGTAATCCCAGAATCAGGAGGACCTTTGATGTTTTATGCTTCAGCAGTGTGCTGCCACCGTAGAATTATAGACATCCTGCTTGACATTCATTCCTCTGTTAGAATGAATCTAAGTTCTGGTTATTGTGCTGCACAGCTGGCATTGTTTCAGTTTTACTCTGAATGGAAGTAATTCTTAACATCTCTGCCTTGTTCTTGATGCTGTGAAGCCAATTTTTGACTTAAACCTGCAGGTCAGAGGGCATCTGCTATCAGAATGGTGATTACATAAAGTGTTTGTTTTTTTCTTTACTTGCTTCCAGAACCTCTGACCCACCCGCTGCTCTCTGGGTCTCCGTCCTTCATGAAGCACGCGGCCGTGCTCATCTCCACCATGAGGGAGGCCTTCATAAACGCCGGCAAAAACGCTCCAGGTACAGAGACTGAGCTCATCAACTACTGGAGCAGGTCACACTCAAGATGGCTAAATGTGTTAATCTGTAATCTGAGGACTGCTTGCTTGGTCTTTTTTTATTTCCATCACTGACTTCTGGAAAGTTCTGATACCTTTTTTTTAAAGTATCAGCAGAATGACTTTCTCCCCCAGGTCTGTAAACTTTCAGTATGGACCACTTTAGATGACATGAACCAGATGTTTCCTCTCCTCTGTCTAGATTACCTGCTAGTCTGATTAGGATTAGAAACCGCTTTCTAACTTGCAGAGCTTGCAGAGCAAGTGACCCTCTCAGTGCCGGTCACATTCAAAAATACTTTATTGATTAAACAAATGAAATATGAACGCCACAGAGCAATGTTGGCAGATCGATGGAAACTGTATTATAATAAGTTCTGAGCCAACCCTGAATATAAACTGTTTCATCTTTTCTTCCCGCCTTCAGAGCCGCTGCTGGCCGTCGTCTGGACCAGCCTGGTCCGGTTTGTTAGCTTGGCCATAGACTCAGGTAAGCGCCCGTTTGGCTAGCTTGTAGCTGGTTTAGTGTGATGCAGACAGTCATGTAAACACACAGCAGTTAACAGGAGCTGCTCTGCTCTCGGTTCAGGTTCTGTTACTTCCAGTTTGATCTGAGCAGAACCGACTCTGCACCTCACTGTGTTTGAAAACTATTTCAGATCCGGCATGTCTGTTTGACTCAGCTGGCAGCCTAATTAAACCTGTTAAATGTTGCTTTTGATTAAAAAATTAAAAAAACTATAAAAATACAACAAATTGAGCGTCTATATTGTCAGCCCAGTTCTCCAGCTGTCGAGCGCAGGGGTGGGTGGGTGGTGATTTGTTGCTGACCATGAGCTCTCTGATTATTTGTTGCTGTGTGTGTGTGAGTGTGTGTGTTGCTGTGGCTGCTGCTCAGCAGGCGGCTCTCCAGTTGTGAGTCCAGCCTTTTCAGCGCCACACAGAGGAATCTGACTGGGTTGGAGTGACTCTAGAGATCAGGGTTTGTTAGCCTTCATCCTCGTCTCCTGCACCACCCAGTCTCATCATCATCATGATCAGTTTAAGTCTGAGCCTACTGCTCTGTGCTGTAGGCTGCAGTGAGGACAGTGAATCCCTGAGGGGCGTGGCCCCGATGATGACTCTTCTCAACATCTAGAACCAATCGGATGTCTGTCTCTGCTGGGTTTGATATGATGTGTGTGTGTGTGTGTTTCAGCAGGCGGTAAGAAGGAGCGGCAGGGCAGTGAGTGTCTCACCCTGATGCTGCAGGCGCTGCAGAGCGTGGTCTCCTCCGAGGCCCTGCCTGCGGACAGAGTCCTGGTGAGGCCGATGGAACACGAGGTCAGGTCCAGACCCGGTCAGAACACCGGCCGCTCTAACCGTGGCCTCTGACTTCTCCTGCTGCAGGTTCTGTTGGAGGCCACAGTGAAGGGTCTGCCTCCGAGAGTGCTGAGCTCCGCCTCCTACCAAGTGGGGAAGATGGACGTTCTGAATGTGAGGGTTTGTGGTTTGTGACAGTTTGTGGACGGTGGGTTCAGGATGACCATGACGACTGTTTGCCTCTCCAGGGAACCCCGGCTCTGTTCGTCATCCTCCTGCTCTTCAACAGCAGCAAACTGCCGGCCTACCTGGAGCACGACAGGTAGCTCTACTGTCCAGCCTCACCCCAGAAACACTCCATGCGTTCCTGATGAGTGACTCTTTATTTTGGGGCAGCAGGTTCTTCCAGTGCCTGCAGACTCTGGTGTCGTGCGGCCTGTCCGGACCCACGTCTCCCCTGGCCTTCGCCGAGGCCGTGATGAGCGTCATGAGCGGCTGTGCAGCATCTCTGCAGAACACGGAGCTGCTCTGGAGGATGTGGAGTTTACTAGTCGGCCCTCTGACTGACACCATCACACAGGTGACCGACACCTGGGTCAGACAGCACCACCAATCTGCCCGTCATTTAAAGTCCAGACATCATGAGGCTTTCTGCAAGCAGAAACATTCTGGTTTTTATTTCTACACTCCAACTCGACACACAGGGCTGGAGAGAATCTCATATTAATATCTACTGTTTACTGGCAACAATATTGGAAAAAAATTCTAGATGGGTTGAAATTGTGCCTGATCCACAAGGGGCAGATTATATGCTTCCAGCCTTAATTATATGCTTTGTGTTCTGAGTGACATTGTGGTTTATTATTTATTTTATATTATTTTTAGAATTTCTAATGGCTCTTTCTTTGAAAAGTTTGAAAAGTTTTACAATTTATTTTTATATGTTTGACCAAGATAGTCAGCCTGTTGTTTCAGTTTGTTTTACGTCGGCTGTTTGACTCTTAATTGCACTGACTGAACAAATTGCTATATTTCAGTGTGCTGTATTATTCCAGAGTTATCAGATTCATTAGTGGTTCAGTACGTTTTGTCTGAGTTTATTAAAAAACAGTTTTCAGTAGCTTTTTGTATTGGATCAGTATTTTCATCATATAAGATAATCTTATATGCAGACGATCAGCATTAAGGGAATCAAGGCCGATTTATTGGTGAACCTCAACTACAAAGTCACTAAAAGTAAACGTGTCTCCTGCTATTTAGAATCTGAGCCTCCAATAGTCGATCTGATCCCAAATTCTGTATTTAGAACCTGGACACTTTGTCAGGCGTGAATCTATACAACTTCATTTCTACGTTGAGGCTTTAAACGTTATTAGTTCCAGCTTAAAACTAAAACAGTTTCTTCACCTCTCAGGTTTTCAGAATTTGAGCTGAAACTAGATGTTGCTTTACTTAAATTGTTTCTGGTCCTGGAAACTCCGCAGCAGCATTTCGGATGACCTGCAGCTGCCTGATTTTAATTCAATATTTAATATAATATTTGTTATATTTACACTGATCATTGAAGACGATATTTAAACCTATTGAAAGTAAAGCCATGCAGCAGATTTTCTGTCTTGTTTTTGACAGGAAACTCTTTATTCTGACAATGTTTCTAAGTTCGAAGGGTTTGGATCAGAGTTGCTGAAATATTATAATTAACCTTAATAAATGAATCTGTTACTGTGTCCCTCCCACAGTCTAATGAGGTGAACCAAGGTGACGCTCTGGAGCACAACTTCAGTGCCATGCACTCTGCCCTGATGTTCCCCATCACTCACCTCCTCCAGCAGGTCTGTCGCTGTGTGTTTTAAACGAACCGTCGGGTAACGGCTGCGTCCTGCTAACCCGAGTGTCTGCTGTGGCCTCAGGCGTCCCAGAAGCCCCTGCTGTCCTCCTGGTCCAAGCTGTACCGCGTGTTCGCTCGCTGCGCCGCCCTGGTGGTGACGGCTGAGGAGAACATCTGCTGCGAGGAGCTCTGCGTGAAAATGGCTGCCGGTGCAAACAGGGAGGCGCTGATGGTGAGTGATGAGGGTTTTTTCCCCTCAGTCTGCTGAGAGACTTTTCCTCTTTTATCCACAGTTTTCACTCCATGTCTTTATATTAAGCAGTCATGATTCATGGTGGTGAAACACAAAACTCTTACTGCACTATTTACTCAACAGGTTGTTGCTAGACAACCGGAGCAAGCGAGTTACTTCAGCTCACTCACTGAAGCTGGGGAAGCTTCAGTGCTTTCCATAAAGTTGGAGACAAAATCAGGGGGGAAAAAATGCAAAAATAGCTGAGTCTTGTAAATGTTTTATTTAAAAATTTTCATCATAATTTTTCAGCCAGGATTTGATACTGAATTGGTGAAAAGCATTATAATACTTGATGTCTGATAATTTATTAGTCAGATCTCACTAACACCAAGCAAACCAAATGAACTACGAACAATTCATGAAACGATTCCTTCATCAATGATGAGTATAAATCTGCATATTTAACAGTCATGTTTTTGCCAAATATGCAAACAGTTTAGAACTAGAACATGTTAAAATCTAATTTGGCAAACTATTCGTCATGACAACAGAGAAGGAACATTTTACTAAAAGCAGTTGTGCATTTTGGGGGATACTGCACTCGCCTCTAGAGGGTGCCCTTGTGACTCCAGTCATGTTATCTGATCTCAGAGAAACTCACTTGAAGGTGGAGCAGCAGTGTCATGAAGAATTTTAAAAGTTACACAAACGTCTAACTCCAAAAGCCGTGTGACTCTGCAGGTCCCGTCCACGCTGAGCGCCGTCTCCAGCTTCCTGCAGGCCATGGTGGAGTGTGTGGACTTCTCTCCGTACACGCCTCACTTTCAGCAGAAACTGAAGTGTAAGTCTCTTTTAATTTTTTCTCACTCTTCCTTGTGCGGCCATCCTGTTCTTAACACCTGCTTCCTCCCAGCTCCTCACACTCCGGTGAACTGGACGCGGAAGCGGAGCAAAGCCCTGGGGAACCTGTCTGCCTTCCTGTCCCTGCTGGTCCAGAGTCTGCAGGCGTACCTGGAGGCCCCTGAGGCGGCCCCTGACGCCACGCCCTTGGCCCTGCTCTCCATCGTGTCCACTCTCTTCGCCAACCTCGTCCTGGCCAACGCCGTCACCGAGGCGCTGGGTTCGCTCGTCCAGCCTCTGGCACTCTTCTATAAGCGTGCTTTGGGCAGCGAGGCTGAATTGTCCCCTCAGCTCCAGGGAAAGGTCAGCACTTCACCTAACCTGTCCATCAAACCGTCAGTTTGGTGTAGAGAGGCGCCGATTCAATATCAATCTAAGAGTTATTCAAGGGCAGTTTTACTTACAGAACTTCATGATCTATCTCATTCCATTTTCATTTATCATTTATTTTGTCTTCAGTCAGAGGCCTCTTCAGATTCTCTGTAATACAGACCACTGCAGGAGAACTTTCCTGCCGACAGCATCACTATCTACAATAATTTGAATTAATGTGTTACAAGAACATTTAATTTCCTTTTGAGATCAATGAAGTATTGTTGAATTTAATTATTTATTTTCTTTGGCTATGTAAAATATCTTCCATTTCCAGTGTTAAGCATTTATCAATATATTAATTGAAAATGGTCTCCAATCAACAATACTATTGTTTTTCACAATAGTTTCTGGCACAATTTATCATCAAACACAATCCTTATTGTGACAGGTGTAGCTAGTTTACTGCTAATTACACTGACTGAACAAAGTAAAGTTGGTTTTCCATGTTTAGCCAATTACTGTAATAAGGTGAGCTGCTCTGGTGCATAGTTAGCAAATAAATGTGTAATGTTTTTTCTGCGTTTATAAAACAAATGCTTTGAGTCCGTTCAACTGTTTCTCTGTATCAAATCGGTATTAGCCGATACTAAACCTCCGATATGCGTATCTGTATTGGAAGTGGAAAATAGTGGATCGATGCATCCGTAGTTTGGAGTGTGACTGTGTGTGTGTGTGTGTGTGTGTGTGTGTGTGTGTGTGTGTGTGTGTGTGTGTGTGTGTGTGTGTGTGTGTGTGTGTGCGTGTGCGTGTGTGCGTGCTGCAGCTGGAGAAGCTTCTGAGTGAGGTCCTGGGCTGCCTGCAGTCCCGCTCCACTCTGGCCTACGACGACGAACTGCTGGCTCTGCTCTCTCCTCTACTGTGTGTCGTGTTTCCGCACAAGAACAAGCATCAGCGCTCAGCCGTCGCTCAGTTCTGGAACGCCACCTTTGCCAACACGCTCAGCCTCACGTATCCCGAGGAGCTCAGGTGATTGTCTTGGACGTGTCGTCATAGTGACGCTCGGTTTCTGGTCATTAACGGCAGTTTGCTTCCTGCAGGCCGGTGCTGAGCCAAGTGAAGCAGAAAACGCCGATCATACTTCCAGGCTTTGAGGCCGTCAGCGTTCCTGATGAGCTCAGTGAGACCTATTCAGTAAGTTGCTCCATGTTTGTATTGTCCTGGCCTCAAACCTGCAGTGTTGTAACTTCTATTAAATGTTTATATATTAAAACTGTCAACATGTTGTGACTTTATATGAGACAGATGATCTGTGAAAAAAATAAATCTCCTCCACGTCCTCCCTTTGTCGCTGTTGCTGTCTGAAGAAATGCGCCGTTTACGCTCAAAAAGAGCCAATCAGAGCCAGGAGGCGGATCTCAGTGCTACAATCAAGCTTGTAAACACACAGCTCTGTCCTAGTCGCACAGAAACAACGTACATGGTTAGATCAACAGTTTATCTGCTATCACCAATAGCTAACTAGCCTTAGCATTCATGCAGGCAGCTGTAGCTTAGCAGAGAAAAGGTGGAAAAGTGTTAGCATCACTTACTGGAGTGCCAAGACCCTCCTCCTGGCTCTGATTGGATGTTTCTGACTGAGTGGTGTGTTTCTGTAGTTAGAACTGGGAGAAGGCAGAAGATCTTACAATTTTTTTCCCCTCCCAGATCATCAGTCTCAAACTATGACGATCCTGCAGCCGGTGGCTGTTTGGTCCTGCAGTGGCTCTGAATAACCTTGTCTAAAATTGATGAAGACCCAACGATTGTTTTTCAATACCGATATAACAAATGCAGGTTTTTAGTCGTTTTTTCTGCAATACCTGCATCGAATGTCCACAACAAATGACACTATAACTTATCAGTAATATGTTTTTAAGATCTGTTTTTCTTGTCATTATTTTAGAATTAGTTTTTATTTTTACGTAATTTTACACACCACAAAATGAGCCATCCTCGGTTTGCAAAATATACTAATCTTCATTTTAAATTAAAAAAAATGGGAACAAAGTGTTGGTTCTTTAAAAATGATACCAAATTTCCTCTATTATGCCTGAGAGCAAAATATCTCCTTAGGTTGTAGAAGTATTTTAACAAATATATAAAAAAAATGTTTGTTTTTTATTATGAAAGTTTAATGTAATGTGTGTGTTCAGAGTGAAAGCTCCCAGCTTGAGCCGAAGCTCAGTGGGATGCCCATTTCTTCTGCTGGGAAGAGAGACTCCATGCTCAGAGCTGAGCTGAAGGACCGCAGCACCACAAAGACGGCCAAGCCGGTTCCGGTACGTTCTGCACCCACACGGTTCACGTCACACAAATTAATATGCATTTCTTCTCGGCCTGAAACGTCTGAATTGAATCCAGAACCTCCAAATGCCCCAAGTGCAACTGAGTCTCATGTTCTTTAGAGAACAAGCAGCAAAAGGAGGGCAGGAGCACAGCAGGTAGGGCAGGGGGTCGGCGTGGAGACGGTTGGGTTTCAAAACACCTGTTGAATCCATCCAAGTGGGAAGCAAGTGGGCCAAACAAGGACAGGATTAATAATTTGGTTCTGCTTCATTAGTAGCAAATCTGAAGGAAGGTGCTGATCTGTACAGAAGCCAAACTTTTAAGTTGCTCAAAATTAAACATTTTGCACAGGCTGGGACTATTTCAGGCTCCAAATGCACAAAACTGGAGAGAAATTAACCAAATCAGATGAAGCTGCAACTGATGATTCTATAAAGTATTGACTCAGGCTGGCTGACTACACACACACGCACACAAAAGCCACTCTGTCAATTTTTTTTTTTTTGCAAATTAAAGTCAGCTTTTTTTTTTCAGTTAGGTTTTTGAGCGACTTTGTGTCGGTCTGCCACCTAATAATTTTCCCTGTGGAATTTTAACAATCAAGATGCTTGAATAATTGGACAAATCGTTCTAGCGTTAGTCTGGTTCCTGCCCACTTTAAGTTCTTTAACCTCTATTGTAGAAGCTGTTATTTTGGTCTTTAGCACTAAATCTAAACAGAATCGACATGGTGACAACGATGCTCTACTCGGCTCCTGTTCCACACTGAGGGGAAAAGCAGCTTAAAATGTCTCCATTTTATTGTTCGTCTTTCTGCAGATGAAGCTGGACTTTGGTTCTCCCAAACCTCCCCATAGGCACGTCCTGGAGGAAGAGGCTTCCATCGACTTTGTCTTTATTCCTCCTGAGGCAAAGGAGAGGGTTCTGACCGAGCACCAGAAGGAGGTGAAAAGAACCAAAAGGTCAGATTCTTCCCTCCTCCTCTCCACCAGTCATTCCTACTGTATCCTGTCGCCATGGTGATGCTGATGATTCCTGTGGTACAGGGTTGATATTCCGGCCATGTACAACAACCTGGACGCTTCTCAGGACACGACCGTTTTCAGTCAGTTCATACAGAGCCAGGACGACTCTCTGTACGTTTACCTGCTGTAATGTGAGCAAATTTCCTCTGTGGGATTTAAAGGCTCTTGTTTAACAATCAGTATTTCTTCAGGGATAAAGTTCCAGCTGAGCAGGTCGATGACGTCCCACCAGAAGCTCCCAGTGAGGTAAAAAAAGCATTAAAACTCTACTGGATGTCAGTGTTTTTGGCCGTCTTTTGTTGAAACAGTTCCGGTCCTCAGGGTCTACTGCCCTGCTTCCTGTAAATATGTCTCTGTTCCAGAGCAGCTGATTCAAATGACTGCAACATATTATGGTGCAATAGCTGTGTCTTTAAAAGACAAAGAAATTATAATTTCATTGAGGTTTTTGAAGGTTTTTAATTTTTTTGTTTGTAATCTTCCAATGACCTGTTATACCTTTCTCCACTGTGTGAATCTACTGTTTGCAGGGGGGAAAAACTGTATCCTGAGCTGGTCATTGCAAAATCCAAGCACTTTGGTTTCTCTATTTGTAGCTTTGACCTTTTGTACCCTGCTTCAAATTTGTCTTTGAAATCCTTATATGGATGTTCTTGCTCCGGCATGTGTCCGTTCATGTCTGCAGGCGAGTTAACTTCTTCGTGTTTTCCTTAATGTTTTTCAGACAGAAGAGAAACCCAGAGAAGAGGCTGAAATTCTTTGTAAAGAAACTCAAGACTACGCCAGTCCTAAAAATGATGATGAGAAAACAGAGGAGAAGAGCATCCCAGTCTCGCAAGACATTTTTCTGGAGGAGCCTACGAAGAGCACTGAGAGGATTGAAGACATGGATGTCGAGTCAAAAGACAGTGAGAGTCCAAACACGTCTGCTTCTTCTGATTTGGTGTCAGGGACTCCTCAAAAACCCAGCAGTCGGCGCCAGTCATTTATTACCTTGGAAAAGTATGGCGAGGGAAAGCCGGCCAGTCCCAGCAGTGGATCCTCTTTTACAGGTCCTCTTGTAAAGACGTCCAACAGTCAAGGTCACTCTAGAGAGAAGAACATATTGTCCCCTGAGGCCTCACAGACATCCACGGAACCAAGCTCTCAGGGTCCCACTCCTTCAGAAACGGTTGGTCCACAGTGTCCTGGAAGCGAGTCTCCTCGGAGGCCCAAAGAGTCGAGGGCGAGAAGTGAGCCGGTGAGACTGATTGAGAAAATGCAAAGTGATTCGGCAAAGGAGGAAGATGTCATTCCTGACACGCAGACTAAAGAAGAAGACAAAGAAAGCACTAGTTACTCAGAAGAAATCAACTCTTCCAGTCAGGATGAGGAATCTAAAACGGTGTTGGATGATTCCCAGTCAACTCCGACCCAGACACCTTCAAGTGAACCAAGACGATCCAGACGCCACAGAATAAGACCCCAGCTACCTGGAGAAGACCCAGATGACCGTGAGGCAAAGTTCACACACGTCAAAAGAAGACGTTCTGGAGAAGATCCAAAAAGTGAATCTTCTAATTCGGCATCAACCAGACCGAACACAAGAAGTAAACAGGCTGCTGAGGAGAACAATAGCAGAATCCAGCTGCGATCGAAGTCTCAAGGCAGCGGCAATGAATCCAGTAACTCTCAGGTAAGACACCGAAAGAAGACCAAGCTTTACAGCCTTTCAGAGGATCTTCTTGGATCTCCTGAGCCTAAAAGGAGAAGCACTGGGCTGGATTCTAGTCAGACTGACGTCAAATCAGAAACAATCTCCGGTCACGAAAGCCAAATGCACAGAAAGCCCAGTGAGGTTAGTAAAGTTTCAAAGGAGGGTGGTGATGCTGAAAAGCTCAAAGAAGGATCCAGCCAAACTGTTACAGAGGAGATGGTAGATCTGTCTCAGAAAGACGATCCCTACCCAAACACTGACTCCCAAACGGTCGTACCTTTGGCGCAGACTGAAAAGTCTGAGGAGGTAAAATCTGAAGAAAAGACTGAACAAGGCGAGAGCCAAAAGGAAGAGCAAGACGTTCTCGCATCTTCTCCCCAGGGTGAAGACAAATCTCAAGAAAAGATGGATTTGGATGCAGTCATGTCTTCTCCAGTGGAAGAGTCCAAAGGTGAAACTAGAAATTTGCAACAGAGTCAGGAAATTATGGAAGACAACTCCATAGAAACTGTGATTGACAACTCTAGCCAGGAAGACTCCAAGGTCACCCCTTCATCGTCTGACAGTCAGATCAGACGAAGATCCAGGCGAAGCAAAGCAGCAGAGTCTGAAGACAAAGATGATAGCATCAACTCTTCAGGAAGGTTGACACGTTCTCAGACGTCCACTCCTGTCAATCAACCTGGAGTTGGAGGCAGGACCAGAAGGAGCAAACTGGAATCCAGTCAAAGCTTAACCCCAGAAGGTTCTCAGTCATTAGATGCATCCGGATCAGAGTCGTCTCAAGGCAAGGGTCGAAGGTCCTCTAGGTCATCAGCATCCAGTGTGGAGACGCCAGAGTCAGAGTCCTCTGAAGTCCCAGTAAACGCTGTTCGCAAAAAGAGAGGGAGGAAGCTTCGAGCATCTCTAAAGAGTCTACTTCCTCTTGAAACGAAGGAGGAGATGCTGGAAGATGCTTCTCAGAATTTGGAGACGCAAAGCAGTTTAGAAGAAGCATTAAAGACTCAAGATTCAGAGGAATCGGGGAGCAAGACGGAGCCAAATGAGGAAGAGTCTGAGTCCCCAAAGGTAACTGAGACACCGGCTGATTTACCAAATGAGGAAGAGTCTGAATCCTCAATGGTTACTGAGACACCGGCTGATTTACCTCTGGAGACGGAAGATCCAAAGAAAGCAGAAATTGAAGAGGCAAGCCAGGATACCAGGTCACTGGGCACTACTGAACAAAGAGACTCAAACAGTGAAAAGGATTCATTACAAGAAGTAGAAGTGCTTGAATCTTCTGTGTTTGGAGACACACCAGAACAGGATTCATGCCTGCCGGCTGAGGAGAAACCGCAAACCTTGGAGATAACCGAAGAAAAAGCAGAAAAGGTTTCTGAAACTGGAGGAGTTACTGAAAAACAGGAGGAATCAAATTCAGACCAGCAAGACCTTCCATCTCCTCCTTCAGAAGAACCATCTCCTGAGGAGCTTCAGCAAAGTCAGATGGAGTGTGGACAGATCACCGAGGAGGAGGAGGAGGAGGAGGAGGAGGAGCCGCCATCTGCCACACACCAGGTCTCAGAGGCCAGTGCTGAGGAGGACATTACTCTACGAGACAATGAAGACTGTCAACCTGAGACATCTGAGGACAAACTCGAAGAGGCACCTGCCACTGAAACGTCGGGTCCTTCCGGACTGGACTGCACCACTGCAGTGTCCTCACAAACTGCTGCCCAGGACTCTCCAGTTAAACAGAAAGACCTGGAGGCTTTGACGGAACCAGAAGTCGAACAAAGTCCCAGCAATGAGCGGTTGAAGGGAACGTGGTCTCCTTCAGCTTCCCCTTCCACCAGCATCCTCAAGAAAGCCCAGAAGAGACCGTTAGAGGTGGAGACGACTTCTCCTCTTATCAAGGTAAGTAACCCATGCAGTAAGACTAAAGACTTGGCAACACCTGTGATTTGTTTGTCATGCTTTTGTTGTTTTTTTTTCCTTCGCAGTCCCGCCGTGTATCTTTCGCTAACCCCATCCAACAGCAGGAGACGGCTGATGACATCGACCGGCGCAGTCCTGCTCTGAGGACCAGCTCTCCCAGGAGGTCCAAAGGATGCAACGTCCCTCAGCAGAAGGTATGCAAGAACCTGGTGACGTTATTTCACATGTGGAACAGACGGTTTCCCTAACGCTCTACCTCTTTACTCAGCACATTACAACTCCAACAAAAGGCATGCTGGTCCTCAGCCCCAGAAACATCCACAGTCCAAGTTACAGGAGCTCCAAGAAATGCCTGGTAGGTTGGCATGTTCTGGGAAGTAAAGAGAACAGCTGACTGCTGTAATTACATTGGATTTCCATATGTACTTTAATGCTCTTATTTCGAAACTTTAGACCAACTCTGATTTTTTTTGTTTTGATTTTTGTCAAACTAGCCAAAATTCAAAATTAGCATGCCAGCCATTTCTCAACAGAAGTGATTATTAGTTGTACATGAAATTTCCGATGTTTCTCTTTGGTTTTTCTCAGATTTCTGAGATGACCCAGGAGCCTCGAGCCGTGCCCAGGGACTGCATCTACCCGTCCCTGGTGGGCTGCTCGGCCCCCGTGGAGGCTGTGCTTCCTCAGATCTCTTCCACCATGTGGTGAGAGCAGCAGACGTCACACGCTGAAACGTTTCGACTTGCTTTCCTTAAGACTGTTGGACTGTATTGTCCATTCAGCTTGGCCTGACAAGCTTCCTGTTGGTTAACCGCTCAGGTCTCGAGGGTTCGGACAGCTGATCCGCGCTCGAAACGTCAAATCAGTGGGCGACCTCTGTGCCCTGACTCCGTCTGAGATCAAGACCCTGCCCATCCGATCTCCAAAGATCTCCAACGTCAAGAAGGCACTGAAGATCTACGAGCAGCAGGTGACCCTCAGGTCACGACGGCGCAGGTCAATTTGTCATCAGCGTGTTTGTAACATCTGAGCTTCTATTGTCCAGCGCAAAGGGAGAGCAGATGAGCTGAAGAGCTTCGACGAGACGGAGAGGATGACCTCTGAGGTGGAGGAGGTGGCCAGTCCTCGCAGCCATGACGACGAGGAGAAGACTTCAGCAGAGACACTGGGTGGGTAAACGCTGGATGCCTTCAGTAGAGCTCTCCCCCTCACAGAAATAACTAGGTTACAAAAGTATTTTTTGGAAGTTTTCTATGTTATTTCAACTGAATTATGACCATTTTGCATCACTGAAACCAAACATGACATCCATTTTTCTCAGTCAAGTCAGATTTTTATTCTAATTTGGTTTAGAGAAATGTGATCTTGTGACATTATCAGTTAATTGCTGCTAATATTTCTCATCCAAATGGGAAAAAGTGTTCTAATAGTGTATTAATTAAATGTTACAAACTTTGATTTCTGTAAATTGAATAATAAACACTGATAAGGGTTAGTACATGTAAATTGAGCATTACGTCCTCATTGTGTAAAATTCTCCATCTCCTTCCTGTCCTGATGGAGTCTCTCTCCTCCTGCTCTTCACTCACTGATCAGATTCTCAGGAAACTGATCCAGATGTGAGAACAAGTCCTGCATTTTGACCCTCATGTTGCTCCATAGTTCAGAAAGTTGACCCGATTGAGGGAAACCAATGAGATTTTTGGATTCAGCTCATTAAAAGGACCCTAAAATTGTTGAAAACCCCCAGAAAGATTCCTGGCTGTTGACCAGTGGAATTTGTCTCATAACAAACTGTCATTACATTGACAGCTTTAATAAATATGGAATAAAACAACTTTTTTTTAATAAAAGTTTGATATTGCAGATATAACTTCTGCTCACAGAACATCGTTTTCCTTCATTTCTGCGTGTTCTTCATGTTTCCGCTCACAGCCACAGAGCTGGTGTACGAGCCGCTGCCTGCAGACGCCATGGCAGAGCCGCAGGACGGCGACCAGCGACCCGAGGCGGCGGCGGCTGACCCCGCCGCTGAGCTGCCAGCGGCCGTGGAGGCTCTGGCCTGCAGTGCGACCCCTCTGGAGCTCAGCCGCTGCTCACCGCAGCAGCTGCTGCAGATGCACGAGCAGCTTGGAGGCATGATGATGGGCATAGCGGTGGAGCTGCAGACGCGCCTCTGCCACGGCGACAGCAAACACAGAGCGGCTCTGCAGAGCGGACAGACGCACTAAGGCTCAGCGCAGCCTGCTGAGGAATTAGCAATAGAAGAATGAAGGTTTACCTACTGATGGAGGATCTTATGGGTTTCAATTTGGATCAGTTGAACTTTTTTTTTGTATCATTGGTTGTTTTTAATAACTGTTCGTTTTCAGATAGAACTGTTGAGTAGATTATAAAAATTATTTTAAGCAGCAGTCGGATGTTTTTAAGCCGTTTCTGCATGAACTTTGTCTTCCTACCTTTGGATTTGACCTCTGTAAATAAGAAGCATTTCCCTCTGTCTGGCTGATTTTAGGCTGCTTACAACTCACCTGTGGTGGTGTATATTTTATCAAACATTTTTTCTATCCCTTCAGTTACTTGTCTTGATGTTTTTCTTTCTTTTTTTAACAGATTGCCCCACCCTGTGCTCTAAGCTTATTTTGTGGATTAAAATTCCTTAATAAAAACAGTGTAAAGACTTTATGCAGGATTTCTCTTCAAATCATTCAGCATATGCTGTATGCACCATTATGTACTTAGACCATAAATTTGAATCCTTATTACATTTGAAGATTTCTGATGATGTATATGTATGTTTATAAGGAGGATAGGCATTGCCCTTTATAACAGTAAGTACATGTAAATTGAACATTACATCTTCATTGTGTAAAGTCCTCCGTCTCCTTCCTATCCTGATGGAGTCTCTCTCCTCCTGCTCTTGACTCACTGATCAGATTCTCAGGAAACTGATCCAGATGTGAGAACAAGTCCTGCATTTTGACCCTCATGTTGCTCCATAGTTCAGAAAGTTGACCCGATTGAGCAAAACCAATGCGATTTTTGGATTCAGCTAATCAAAATGACCCTAAAACTGTTGGGGGGAGGGGGGAACAACTTTTTCGATCACCATCTCCTTCCTAAGCTGCCATCTATAGAAATGCACAGCTGCCAACCAAAAACAACCAATCAGAACCAGGAGGCGGGTCTTGGTGCTGCCAACCAACCTCTTCATGTATGTGCTGCCAAACATGTTAATGGGGTAGAAGCAACTCGCTGCTGGAAAACCGTTTACCCGCCGTCATCGGTGGCTGTGCTAACTAGCTTTAGCATTAGCAACAGGCTGTGTTGATGAGAAGCTGTAGCTTATCAGGGATAATTGATGGCACAAGTTCATGCAGGCAGAGCGCCACTGCATCCATCCAAACACTGCATTGCAGGGTTTTTAAGTGAAGCTAAAATATGACGGTGCGGCCCCTTCCTCACCTGACCTGACCTGACTCCATTAGAAACCAGATTTACGGTGAAGGAGCTGAGCTCTGGGAGGCTGATGCTAAATCCACCATCAGACCAGGAAACGGACAGATTCTCTGCTATTAAGAGTCCCTGTATTATAACATGATGTTTTCAAAATGTCAGGTTTAGTTGTAACTTTTGATTTAATTTTGTATCCTCACTTTAGCAGCTGAAAACAAGTGAGATGGAAATATTTAGCATTTGTCCATTTAGTTGCACAATAAATCACACTACATTTAGAATTGATTGATCAGTAATAAAAAATCCTCTAAAGGACAACATGTCTAATAACGGTGCCGCTGTAACAGCCGTGGGGGGGGGGGGGGGGGGGGGGGGGGGGGGGGGGGGGGGGGGGGGGGGGGGGGGGGCGGGGGGGGGGGGGGGGGG